>PVJA010004286.1:0-87382 GCA_004027025.1 Myocastor coypus
GTAGATGGATGGATGGGTAGGTAAGTGGGTGGAAAAAAGCAATGCTCAAATCAGAGGTATTTGTATCGGAAACATTTCTTTTTGTTTGTTTGTTTCTTGTCTTTTGTTTTTTAGTACTGGGAATTGAACTCAGGACTTTGCTTTTTCCAGGCAGGTGCTTGAATCACTGAGCTATATCTCTGGCCCCAGAAACATTTCTGATATGACTAGTTGCCCTTTTTCAGTAGAAAGGAATTTTGACACAGAATTGGGGGAAAGGTGTCAAAAATGAAGAAATGAAGAAAGACTTAATTTCTCTTGCCTAAAGAGAGAGCTAACTGCATCAATAGGTAAGCAAAGTAGAAAACTTTAGAGCCAGGCTGTATGGGTTCAAATCCCACCTCTGTCTCGTCTTTACAGGGGACCATACCCAGAGGGGCTGCAGCCCTGTAGACGGGACATCCCTTCTGTGAAATGCGGCACTATGGACTCCAGTCAGGTGGCCAAAGTTACGCCAGGCTCAGTCAGTGGCCCGGGGTCTGCTCTCAGAGGGCCAGTGCCGCACTCACTCTGTCCTCCCTCTGGGAGGACTCCCCCATCCGTTGGTTTTCGTATCTCCCCTCTCCCCAGGTTCCCCACCACAGTCCTCAGCCTGTGTGGTCCTCACCTACCCAGAGGACTAGTCAGCATGGCCCTCTACCCTTAGCCACTGTAGTTAGCTTAAGGAGTGTTGTGGCCCGAGTCAACCCCAGGGCGTGGGGAGGGCCACCGGGGACGCAAGGCCCTCTTTCTATGGGGCTCACTGAGAGCTGGAGCCGGCTGTTGGTGGCCACTCCGACACCGTGTGGGTGGGACAGCCTTCTCAGGCTGCGTGCACTGAGTGATGAAGACAGGGCCCATGCTGGTATCCAGGCGAGGTAGGCGCCTCAAAGCCAGACCAGCTCAGACTTTTCAATTACATGGACCACTGTTTGGCTTTACACTTGCGTTAGTTTGAATTGCATTGCTACCTTAAACGAAACGTTGGAATAACATAACCAAATATACAGTGACATACTGTTATCTGCTGGGCTCAGATGTTATTACTTCCTTGGCCAATAAACTCTGGGCTCTAAAATATGGACCAGAGTTACGTTTAGATAGATGTCCCTCCAAGGCTCACATCCTCAGAAGGGGGGCTGTAGGCCTGCAGAATCTATCGTGAGGGTGCTAGCCTCACAGTGGACAACCCATCACTGAGTTTGTAAATGAATGTGCAGTTGGTGGGAGGAGACTGGCTGGAGGATGCGGGTCAGCGGGGTGTGGTGCTGAAGGGTCTGGCCGGTCGCCAGTGCCTTGGCGCTCTCTGGCTCAGCCCTGCTCTCTGACCGTGTTGTCATGACTGGGAATCTTCCCCTGTGGTGTTGTTCCTGAGAGAGAGCCAGATGGCCTCTGAAAACGTGAGCCTGCAGAGCCTTTTCTCCCTTGAGCTGCAAGTGGCAGGTACTGTGTCACAGCTCCAGAGCAGTGACTCAGATGATTAGGGTGACGGGTGACAGGGAAAGGGGAAGGTGCCTTATTTGTTCCTCTCTTCGCTTCTCCTGTTTAGCCTGGACACACAGGGTCCACCCTAAGAGCCCTTACCCTGTTACTGAACAGGCACCAGAGACAGCCACGGGGCTGATGCTTGGGGGTCCTGGAGACTGGAGCTTGATCTCCTGGGGGTGCTGCTGTGCTGGTCCTGCCTGCTGACTGCCAGGGCTCCCCCAGTCCTCTGTCTGTGAGCTGGGACTTCTTGGCTCACATCTGTACCCCCCCGACAGGCTGAGGGTGCGAGCCCAGGTGGTGACGCCTGCACATGCCAAGGCCCCCGAGCTGGGAGGGTGACACAGCTGCGAAGCACCCATCTTTCCTGCCGCCTGTCCTGGCCTTCCCCCTGGCCTCCCAGCCCAGCCTTTGCATCCTGAGCTGGTATCCGTGCTTAGGCCTGCCTGCGCATCTCCTCTAGGTGACAGCGTACCCAGGTCCTGAGCCTGATGCCATCCCAAGAGTGACAGACTCACGCTGAGGGCTGCTTGTGCTCCACACGGCCCCTGACCCTCCTCGCATGCCAACCCTGCCAGCCTCTCGGTGGCCACAACAGTCGCCACGCCCATGCTACAGACCAAGAATCTGAGGCTCAGGAAGCCCAGTGGCCCCCCAAGATCACACACCGGTGGGTGGCCAAGGCAGGAAAGGTGCCTAAGCTCTCTAGCCCAGGATGGCCTGGGTCACAGCGCTCTTTATCGCCTCGCTGTCCCTGGTGGGCAGAGGCTGCACCCAGAGTGGCATCTGACTTCTTGGACCCTGTGGATACAGGGGCTGTGCTGTGTCCTAGACGTGTGGCCCTCTGTGAATGCTCCACCCCAAGCAGGGTAGGGGAGCCCCTGAGCGGCCCCCTCCAGCCCAGCAAGCTCCGCCCATGGCCCCAGGCCAGTTTCTAGCCTAGGGAGGTGACCCAGACGAGAGCAGGACATCGTCAGTTATTACCTAAAACACGCAGGCACCGAGCCCTGTCCCAGGCCTAGCTCGAGGGCTCACAGCTGCCTCGCTCTGGCTCAGGGCAGCTGTAGGGAAATCAAGTCCGTGAATGTTCGTGCCTTCCATCAGAGGAGACTGATGAGCTGCCTGAAGCCCTGCAGCGGGCCAGGACCAGGGCTTGAACCTGCGGCCTGATGCCGGGACTCAGCCTCTGAGCACAGACGCTGCCGCCCTGGGCTGCCCTCACCTTATGTGTCACTGACCTGATCTGTGCCAGGTCCTGTGAGTGCACGGACACAGTTCCTGGCCTCCAAGCTCAACTCTGGCTGCCAGGCTGGCCAGGGCGACCCACTGTAAGCCTTCCATTCTAGGTTCAGCCCCCCAACAGTGCCTGGGACTCAGCAGCACGCACAGGCTGTGCATGGCGACTGTCAGACTCGATGTGCATCCAGGCTGTCAGTTCCTAAGGGGAAAACCCCGCTCTGCCTCCCGCTCCATGCAGGCCTAGGGCCCTCGGGAAACCCTGCTGCAGCTGGCGGGGCCGGGGCTGCGGCTGGCCGGGCCGGGGCTGGATGCTTCCTGCTGCACAGAGGTGAGCTGGGCATGTCATCCCGACCGCCCTCCTACGCCTCAGCAGTCCTTGCTGCCCAAATTCGCCCTGGGGGTTTGAGGACAATTTCTCAGGCAAAGAGACCCTGGTGTGCTGGCTGGAGCATGTGGCCCTGGTCCCATCCTGCCACAGGATGGCGTCCACCTGGGTGGTCCCCTGTGTGCCTCCTCCAAGGCCTAGGGAAGTGGGGTGTGGTTTACATCTTGGGCCAAGCCCCTCATGGGTGTGACCGGCACTCTTCACCAAACTCCACATGCCTTGTGTATTGCCCAGATGCCGGAGCCAGTGTGCGCTGTCTGGGGTGGGCTCAGGCAGGTCCTGGGGTGACCTGAGGGTTCCCTCACCCAGTGCTTTCTGTAGCCCTGCCAGGTCCCTAAGCCCCCCTCATTCGGTCTTCCCCTTCTTCCTGCTACATGGCCCCCAAGAAACCGAAATCCTCAGAGGCCACAGTCTGTGAAAACACTGCCTTCATCAAAACCGCTCCCCTCTGACATTTTCCTTGGAGATTTCTTCAGACTCTGCCTGGCTCCTGCCAGTGCTAGGGTTACCCAGATGCCTACTGCTCCTGGCATGGATCTCTGCCATGGATTTGTGCTTAGGTTCAGTCAACGCTGCTGCCCCCTGCTGGCCCGGGCACCCTCTGGATACACAAAGGAGGCTGGCCTGGCCCAAGCCTCGGGTCCCGCGGTTGTGGTTCACCAACTATGTGAGCAAGCTAGCTTTCTCTGGGCCTAAGCTATTGCCCCAGCTAAAAGTCCAAGCACTGCCCCCATAGGCAACTCTGGGCTGCTGTCCTCTGACTGCAGAGGCACAGTCTAGTCATGTGCAGGCTTCAGGGACTTCTGGGAAGGACTTCCAGGAGCCCAGCGAATTTCAAGGGATCACAACTGAGTCCTGGGCACGGGGCTGCTCCCAGGGGTGTGTGGAGGAAGCAGCGTCAGGGCCGCAGAGCCCAGGGTCCTGGCCTCCCACAATCCCCCTCCCTTCTTGAAACCCAAGCTAGGCTGCAGGGACCACAGCCAAACAGCGCACTCACCAGGCTCGTGTCGCGTTGCTCACATCCTGAGGACCTTCCTACAGCTCGGCTCCGGGAGCAGCTGGAGCTTCGAGACCTGCAAAGAGGAATTCGAGCTCAGCAGTGGACCGAGCAACTGGGTGTCCATGTCCCTTTTCCAGCAGGCTGGGTCCCTGGGAGACTGGATGGAGTGGGGAGGGTGGAAAGAAAAGGAACTGATGTGGGTACCGGGTGGCTCACGAAGCAAAGGCGTCTCCAGCTCTGTGGTGATTCTGAGACAGGGAGAAGGGAAGAGGCCCCCGAGCCTGGGTGAGTCAGAGTGGCCCTAGAGGCAGTGTTGTGCCTCACTCAAGTGTCCTTTGTCCCTTTGAGCCGTCTGTGCTGCTCCCCTGGCAGCAGCAGGCTGTGCATGGAGCCGGGGGTAGTGACGGCGGAGGGGAAGGCCCAGGCTCAGGCCTTCCGGGGGAAGGACACCCATACCCTTACACAGAGCGACTCCTGCCCAGCAGCCCCCATCTGCTTCGAATGTTCCTCAGGAGAGCTGCAGCCAGAGGGCCAGGCCTGGGCCTGCTGAGGATGCGTTTGCAGCGTGGCAGGAGGAGGCCGGGCGCTGGCGGCTCTGTGGCCCGCTAGGCAGAGGCCGCCTGTGGCACCAGAACCGTGGCAGCAGTACCGCTGACCATGCCAATCTTGCTCCCTGGCTCCCTGGGCCCTGGTGCCTGCAGAACAAAACTCGTTTTCCTTATTTCCCTAAGAATTATCAGGTGAGCTAATGTTTCTGTATCTTTCTGTCCCTGTTCTCAAAGGAGCGCCTTTGGCTGGGGTGAAGAACATCTCCGTGGTGTCGGTTTGTGCTTTCTGGGGACTTGCCACGCACCAGGAGCCCGAGCTAGATTCTTGCCAGTCGGGGTGAAATCGTACCCTGAAAAGCTTCTGGGAGTGAGGAGCTGCATTTTAAGAAGTTCCTCCCAGGCGTACTGGAGTCTGCGAGGTGCTGGCTTGCTCTGCTCCTCCTCAGGAAGGGAGGGGCTGCTGTCCTCCAGGGGAAGACGCAGGCCCAGGAGACACCAGCCCCCTTGCTATACTGCTCAGCTGGTGAGCGGCACTGCAGGTCCAAACCCAATGAACCGTGGCTGCAACCTCGTTCCTCTCCGCTGCACTCCCTGGCAGGCAGGCCAGGGCTGGTGGGTATGGCTGAGGCAGGGCAGGGGACCTCAGACCTCAGGACCTGGGGAGGGGTCCTGGATCTGCAGAGCGCAGGCAGGAAGGTGCAGAGGCTGGAGACAGCTACTCCCCATGCCTCTGTCAAGGACCACCGGACCTAGATCTCTTTCCTGCAAGGTAATCCAAGCTTCTGCCTTGACTCACAGCGGATGATTTTGATTCCAGAGAGTTTAGTTTTCCTGCCTGCCATCCTCAGACCTAACCATCAGCTGGAGGTGTCCCACGTGGCCAGCTGACCTGAGTGTCCCTGGGCCTGAGCTGGCCTGAAGCTCATCCCCTCCCTCCCAGGGATGCATCACCAGCTCTGTCCTGAGGAAACGGAGGCACAGAGGGGTCCAGTCGCTCCCTAGAGGCCACACGGCTTGGACTAGACTCCAAAGCTATGACCTAGGCAGCCCCGTTTTTCCTGATTGGGAAGGGTCGTCTCTACACAGGCTATGACGCTCTGACTAGGTTCACTCTGTTCTCTCTGCTCCTGCTGCATGCTTTTTGCATGAGCTGAGTTTACTAAACAGACACATGGGTGGGTGGGAAATGGTCTGCAACCTGCCCTGGGTGCACCTCACCCTCAGCAAGCCAGCTGGCCTGCTAGGCTCACCAGCGGTCAGGCTATCCCCCGATGTGCAGGGTCCTGCTTCCAGGACTCCCTGTGGAGGCCGAAACCCTTGCATGCTCAAGTCACTCCCACAGCAAGGCACAGTATCTGCACATAATGGAGGAAGTCCTTTCCTAGCCGACGTGACGTCCACTGCATGCAAATGTTATGTGTGCTTTGCTTAGGGAATACTGGCAGGAATAAAGCCCATGCATGCTTGCTACACACGAAGCGTTTTCCCAAGTATTTCCATCAGCAGTTGCTTATGAAGTGGAAGCCCGGGTGCCAAGGGCCTGTGCATGCCCCTCCTCCTGCATTTGCTGGGGGGCACGGGGCAGAGGAGCTCCTTGGAGACACACAGAATGATGCTGGTAAGAGGTGGCACTGGTGTTTGCTGTAGGAATGTCCCCAGCACATTGGTGCTGGGCCCCCGAGGTCAGCAGCCAGAGTGCATTGTCCGGGGACAGCCGGGAGTCTGCTGTGCCCACATGGGGCACGCCACACCCTTCTCCAGGCTCAGGGTGGCCACATGTCATCTTGGGAGGCTGTTGTTTAGGTCTCCCTGATCCCTGTGCAAGTATCATGCTAGACCTTGGTGACAAGATAGCTCAGCCTGCATGGCGCTCCATGTCCTCCCCTGCCCCTGCCCTGGAGCCCAGGACTAACCCTACTGAGCTGCCCAATGGCCTCTGGCTTATTGCCCCACAGTCACCCAGGTAGGTCCTAAAGTTCCTGGCTTCCCGTCCCCCACCCCCATCCCCTGCCTGTGGTACTGAGGATGGAACCCCAGGCCTTGGCACTGAGCTCTAACTCTGACCTTTTTTTTTTAGACAAGCCCTCATTAAGTGTTTAAATTGCCCAGGATAGGGCTGGGGAGATAGCTCAGTGGCATAAGCACCTGCCTGGCAAGCGCAAGGTCCTGTGTTTGATCCCCAGTACAAAAAAAAAAAAAAAAAAAAAAAAAAAAAAAAAATCTGGGGCCAGCAATTTAGCTCAGGAGTCTAAAGCGCCTACTTAGGCAAGCTTAGGTAGGCAGGTGAGGGGGACCAGGTTTGATCCCAGGCACCACATGCTGTGCCAGCCCTGCCCTCAGGGTGGGCAGAGCTAGCTAAAAAAAAAAAAAAAAATGCCCAGGTTGAGCTTCCATTTATGACCCTCCTGGCTCAGTCTGTGAAAGTGCTAGGATTACAGATGTGTGCCACCATATTGGTTTCTTTTTTAAATACATTGGGACAGGGTCTCACTATGCAGCTTAGTCATCCTGTTATCAGTCTCCCAGCACCAGGATTACAGGTGTGTGCTGCCATGCCTAGCCTCGGTGGCTGGCTCAGTATGCCCAGGGACAGGGCTGGTGCAGCCTGTGGTGCTGGAGATCAAATCCCAGTCCCCGTGCTTGCCTAAGCAGACACTTAGTCCACTAAGCTTTCTCAGTGGCACTCCTTTTTTTTTAAACTTAAACTCAGCATGCTGGTCCAACGGCTCCTCTGTCCTCACTAGCACTGCGCTTCGTTACGGACCGGCGGGTTTCTGAGCGACCCAGTGCAATCCTCTCCCGTCTGAAGCGCTGGGTTTTGCAGGTTTTCAGGGTGCAAGGCTGTCCACAATGCCTCCACCATTGTGCAGCAGAACTACCTGCACAGAGGAAGTTCCATGGTAGATGCCTATGTCTAGAGATAACGTAAAACTACAGCGTGCGTAGCTGCTAAGCACGGGCCACGTTACCACTGTGGAGTACCCGCATGCACCTGACCCCGTGCCAAGACATAACAAGTGAAACCCAGCCTCAAAGAATGGTGCACTAAAAGAGAAAGACGATCATAGCCGGGTGGGGGAACAAGGGGCCCAGGGGAGGCACGAGGCAGGCACAGTCGCCAGCTCCTGCGCCCCTGCTGCAGGTCACCTGGCCCAAGGCCTCTGCTGCCCTCCTCTCCACTTGCCCCACGCAAGGCTTGGGGCTGGGTCCCTGCCTGTGCTCCCTCTGCCTCTTGGCTGTGCCTTGCTGGTCCCCTCCTGAGACTCTGCCCTCCTTCTCCCCTCGTCTGCAGGGATGGGCCCCACAGGCCCGAGGAGGCCAGGCATGGGTGAGGTCTGCAGGATGGGGGGCTGCGCAGGCAGGGGGTGAGCAGCTCTCACCACCCATGGAAGCGGTTCCCACCCCAGTCAATGAGACAGCTGCCGCCGCACAGAGGTGCAGAGCGGCTTGGCTAGGGCTGCAGCATGGGTGGTTCTGGGGACGGGGCATAGATCCGGCCGTGTTCCCCATTCACTCTGACGCCATTCTCGCCATTTGGTCCTCTGCAGCATGGTGGGGCCATGCTGGTCTCCAGACACGGAGGTCCTGGAGACCACGCTAAGGTGCAGAGGGACGGCTTGGCATCGGGAACACTGGACGCTCAATTCTATTCTCACGCTGTTTTATTTACGTGAAGATGCCTTTCCTTCTACGTTGTCTCGGCTCTGGGCGGCGCCCTCAGAAGGTGTGCCCAGCCCTGGGCAGCAGTGGCTACGTCACTGTGTTCTCTGCTGTCTCTACAGGGCACTCACTGGGGGCCGGGCTCTGGGAAGCAAGCTCAGGTGAGCTCTGCTGTACTGGGTTGGGGACAGTGACGTTATCGTGCTAACCTGAGCACAGCACTACGGCGGCAGACCTGCACCATGGAGCACAGCACTGGGGCGAGGCCTGGGAATGGGCAGGCCCAGATGGGCGCCCCAGTGGGAGCAGCAGGTGGACCCGGCCTGAGCTTGGAAGCTGGCCAGGTGTGGGGGGGCAGCAATGTGGAGGAGGACCAGGGCGGATCCGTGCCTGGGAAGCCACCAAGAGCCTGCAGCCCCTGGCACCTGGCGTGCCTCAAAAGTGTTTGTTCAGAAGACCATCATATCCAACTTATCGCCGGGTCAGCTTCGGATCCCCAGTGACCTTTCAAGCTCCACATGGGACCCTGCAACCTTGAATAGGGGCAGCCCACGGCCGCCCTATTTGTAATTTGTGTTGGAGAAATTCTCCCAGACACCTGGCCTGAGCCTCCTCTGTCTAGCCTCCGGGGGATCCTGGCTCCGGACTGGCTGCTGGACGGGCGAGGGCGATGCACGCAGCTTTGACTGCAGCACACACGGCTCCCAGGCACCGGAAAGGAAGAAGTAACCCTTGCCAGAGGGACCGAGGTGCCCTGCAATCCAGCCCTCTGGGCATCAGTGGCTTGTGGCTTGACATAAACAGCTGCAGCAGAGAGGAGCCACCTGGGAGAACCGGGTTCTTCCCAGTCCAAGGGGAGGGGCCGAGGTGGCCTGAAGACACGGGTCCCCCAGGAAGTGGCGTCAGGTCTAGACATGCAGGCATCACTGCGGGAGCCAGAGTGCCCACCTCCCTATGTGCAGTGCCATCCCAACAGCTTGGGCAATAATAACTCAACCCATTTACTGGTGAGATAGCTCAGCAGACTGAAGTGCCTGCTTAAGCATGCTTGGGCAAGCACAGGGACCGTGGGGTCTGATCCGTGGCACCAGTCAGCCCCGCCCCCAGTCTGGTTGTAGTGATGGGTGCCTGTAGTCCCAGCCCTGGGAGGCTGAAAGCGG
Source organism: Myocastor coypus (assembly GCA_004027025.1). Lineage (NCBI taxonomy): Eukaryota > Metazoa > Chordata > Mammalia > Rodentia > Myocastoridae > Myocastor > Myocastor coypus. The sequence continues at coordinate 9,496 of PVJA010004286.1, forward strand.
GAGGATCACCAAGAGTCTGAGCTGTGTAGTGAGACCCTGTAACAACCAAATACGTTACAATAATGATAATTATATATATGTATATATATATATATATATTTTTTTTTTTTTTTCCCCGGAACCTGGGTTCAAAGTCATGACCTTGCACTGGCCAGGCAGGCACTTGTGCCATGGAGCTATCTCCCCAGCCCCAGTAATAATAATAATAATAATAATAATAATAATAATAATAATAACTCAACCCTCACCTTTGGTTCAGTCGACCGCCAGTGGGTGTTCACCAACGGAGGCCTTCACACCCACAGACAGAATGTCTTCTCCCCCTGGGCCATAATTTTGTAATCCCAGCAGTGGATATAATGAGGATTAGATAGTACTAGGAACATAATGTGTGGGAGTTTGAACTCGGAGCTGTCTGATTACAGCTGTCCCGCCCCCAGTCCCTAACTGCCTGTTGGACAGAGGGCAGTACTCTGGCTCGCAAAGCTGGCTCTGCCTCCCTTCTTTTATCTTTCTCTTACTTCCTGACCAGATTTAACAAAAATCAGGGGATCCAGGAGGTGCTAACGAGCCCACATACACTGGATTTTCCTTCAGACAACAGCCAGGCCACATGCAAAGCACAGCTTCCAGGCCTCTGTTAAAAACCTTAAATATTACTTGCCTACAGGGTCAAAACAAAGTTGCCAGCAGCCTGCATTTCACACTCACAAATGATCCTCAGTAAATCTTTGCTTCACAAAATGTGTGTGAGAGCATGAATATGCTGACTCATCACTGGGAACTCTCTGCCCACCGAGTTCCAAATCTGATGAGTCACGCGGATTGAGAAAGAGCCTCCCAGGCAGCTGCCAGCGCCACGCTGCTGAGGAGTGAGGCCAGAGACCCCGGGCTCCATCTCTCCCTGCCCTGCGCCTCTCTCTGCACCAGGCAGGGCGTGTGCCAGGCAGATGCACAGAATGCCAGGCCCGGGGAGGGGCTGCCAACTAGCTGAGCCAAACTGGAACTGCAAGACCGTGTCACGTGTTTTGGAAAAATGAGGTCAAAATTTACATGTGGGGGTCCTGTGAGTTAGTGAACCCCACTCCTGATGCCAGGAACTCTGCCTGCATAGCTCAGACAGCTGCTATGATTTATTCCACTCTACAGATGAGGAAACCAAAGCACATGCTCAAGGTTCACAAGTCCACAGAGGACGGGGTGCAGCTCACGGGCTGCCTGTCTGGCTCTGGAATGGATGCTCTTACAGACTGCCTGCTCCTCCCGAAGGAGACAACTCTTTGCTACAGAAGAAAGAGAGCTCTGTTCACCCGGCACTGAATTCAAGCCCTGCCTCATTTGTGGTAGAGGACACTGGTGTGTGTGTGTGTGTGTGTGTGTGTGTGTGTGTGTGTGTGTGTGTGTGTGAAGGATGGTGTGACTGTTTTTAAAACTTTGAATTTATATAGAAGTTACGATATACCCATCAATAATTACAATACAAGACAGTGAAAAAGCCCATGGCCAGACCATAAAGTGGCATGGGCGGGAGCCAGGGCTGGGGACCTGGAGGGACTGTTTGGTGGTGGTGCCATTTAAACTGGATAGACAGCTCCTAGGGTTCAGACAGAAGGTGGCCAGAGGTCTGGCCTGCTTGTTGTCAGTGCTCTGGGAGCTCCCACTTCTGTTTTGAGCTGGGTCCCCCTACCCAGGTGAGGATGTCAGAGTAAGGTGGACAGGCATAGGCCTGGCCAGGGTAGGAGTGCCAGTCCCTGCAGCACCAGGTTGTCCCGAGGAGGTCCATGCCCTTGAGCCTCGTTTCTTCTAGCTACTGGAGTGCCACGGGGAAGAGGCTGGGCCTCAGCTGGGCGGGACCCTGGTGAGTTGCCCAGTGTATGGTGCCACCTTCCAGGTAGGGATGCAGAGGCCTGGGAGGCCCATTCAGGGAAGTCCTTGGAACTGGGTCTGGTGGCTTGGAGCTACAGGCCCGGAGGGAGCAGCTCTGGGTCACCTGCTAGGCCCAGCCCTTCCTGCATGGCTGTGCCCTACACCCAGGAGGTGTCCAGAAGGCCATGAAGGGTTCCTTGCTGCCATGGTTTTCCCGACAAGACACACACTTGTCTACGGCTCCCACCGCTGGATCTCTGCCTCTGGCTGTACATCTCGAGCGGGAGCCCTTTCCCTCTGACCGGCGACCTGCCGGCCTGGCGAAGACAACGGAGGCGGCCCTTGCAACCAGCACCTCTTTTCCTGGCCCACTTCTGAGAAGCAGCTCTGCACCGGGGCTCTCAGGCACCAGGCCCTGGAGCTGAAGTTCTCCCCGAGCTTGGGTCCCTCCCCGCCCATCCTTCTCCCTGGTCTCCGCTGCCACAGGCCTCCTGACCTCCGCAGCCCTTGCCGAGCTCCTCACCTCTGCGGTCCCCCCTGGCCGTGCTTTGCGACCCAGGTCAGCTGGACATGATGCCCTGGAGCTGGACAGCAGTCTCGTCTTACCCCGAGGATGGCGGACATGAAGGAGGGCTCCGCATGTGATGACAGCCTCAAGCACGACCAAAACCTAATGCCGGCGCCGAGAATGCCCACTGCCAGGCCTCTGTCCTGCTTTGCCCCTGCTGCTCCTCACGCCGCACCAGGACCATCTCCTGCTTCTCAGTCACCCTCTGGGAGGCTCTTCCGGCCTTCGTGTCCTTCAGGTCGTCCCCTGCACCTACAGTGTCACCACCAGCATCACTTCCTTACACTGTTTCTATCCTCAAATCACGGATTTGCTTGTGGCCTGCTCCCGATGAGCTGCATCCCGAGTGAGAACAGGCTAATGGCGTCTGAGACGCCTCCCTCCTCAGGGACTCAGAGCCCTGGCAGCGGGCCGCCATAGCACTGGCGCACGCTCACACTTGGATGGAGGAGTGTGGCCGAGCATCGTGGGTGTGCGCTCATCTCGCTGATCTTCCCAGAAATTGTTTGGGGTTACTGTCCCCGCTTTGCATGCGAGGCTATGGGCGCTTACATGACCGTCTCCAGTTACGGGGAAGCCTGGTCACGCACCAACCTGCGCTTGTCTGACAGGAAGTCCAGACACTGCTGCTCCCCCTCAAGGCATAGAATGCACACAGTAAGAAGGCGGGAACACTTGTGCATGGAATATGGAATGATCGAGAATGCTGGATTACCAGGGAAGGGTCTGCCTGCCTCCCCCACCTAAGCACTGACAGCACAGGGAATGAGCTACACACACACACAGTGGGGCTCCCAGGAGCCTCAGAGAGGTGCGGGGCTCAGCTCCCAGCTGCGTGCGCTTTGTGGGCCGGCGTGCTGTGCTGTGCTCTTGGCTGGGGCCTGTGTCCTCTGTGTAGCACGGCCGTCCATGTGCTGCAGAGACCTGAGCTGTGCTGGTTGCCTATGACACTGCTGTTGCAAGTAGCCGAGTTAGACGGGAACGCTATAGGCAGGCGGGCAGGGCCAGGCCCAGGCCCTGCAGGAGACAGGAAGGAAAGCACGATGACTTTGCAACTTCGGGAAGGACAGACGACACCCCTGCTGCGGACCAGACCACAGACACCCCTGCTGTGCACCAGACCACAAGGCGAAAGTTCCGGCAAACGCATACCTCCCTAAGGGTGGATGGCAGGGACTGATAATCTAAGTACGTCTCTCGCCTTGAGGGCGCCTGAAGGAGTCCCTAACGCAGCCGCCTGCAGGAGAAGCCCCAGCTCTGTATTCCTGCCCGCTTGCCATGTGACTCTGTTCTCCACTTGGTCTTGGACTCAATCAATTAAACCTGAGCAATGGTGCTTGTAATCTGATTGGTTGGCCACAGTTTTGGCCCTCCTCATGCCCACCTTGTGAGTTCCCATGTTTTCCACCTTAGACTTGCCTCGCCTCATGGTTTTGCTCTATAAAAATCCCTAGAAAAGGCAGATTTGGGGGCAACCTGCCCGAGTCCCCCTTCTGTCCCTCAGACCAGAGCTTTCTTTTCCCCAACAAATATATTGCTTTTGACCTCCGTTGCTCCTAAAATTAATTCTTTACTTTTAGAGAACATGAACTCGAAGTCCAAGTGTCTTTCAGGTGAGGAGTTTAATTCTCCTGTATCACTGTGACCCCATACTGGTGCCCTGGGCAGAGTGGAGCAGCGCAGGGAACAGGGTGTGGGTAGCGCCAAGGGAAGAGGGGGCTGTGGTGGCCTGGCCCGTGGAGGAAGGGAGCAGCGAGGGAGGCCACACCGTTCTCCACTGCTGCTTTCCACCAGAGGGCCGGCTAAGCAGGCATGGGCAAAGGAGGAGGGGGAGCCGTGTGCGGGCGGGGTGGGGCGTGCGCAGTCCTTGCAAGGTGGACCTCAAGAGGGCATGGGGACAGCCAGTGCGCCCGGGGCAGGTCAGCACCGGCTGTGCCAGTGCAGCCGCTGGGCCACCCCTGTCTGCAGGGTGCGATCACAGGGCCACACCCCAGCCCGTGAGGGTCTCGAGACTGGAAGGGGGTAAAACACAGAAAGACCCCGGCGAGGATTGGCCATGAATGGGGGGTTCTGGGCGGCAGGTGGCAGGAGCCCTCGCAGGCTGTCTACCAAGATTATTACACTTCAGGAAGCCAAACTCCGAACTCCTGCTTGGGCAAACACAGGAATTGACGTTCAATTAATGGCACCGGGTGCTGGGCCAGCCCCGCCCCTCAGGCGTACTGAGCCAGCCAGAGTCCGGGTGTAGTGGCGCATGCCTCTAATCCTAGTGCTGGGAAGGCTGAAAAATAGGAGGGTCCCTAGGAGTCCGAGCTGTGTAGTGAGACCCTGGAACATCCAAACACATTTTTTAAAAAAGAAAGCAAAACTCTTCCTTGAGAAGACGAGGCAGGAAGAGGCAATGAGACCTCACCATTGGCTTTCCTTTCTCATGCACTTGGGACAGGGTTCTAATTCACCTTCTTGGGCCATCTCTGTTTCTTGTCTGCAGAGTAGGAGCGTCGCTGGCTGTGCATGCCGGCTTAGAGACCTGGGTCTGGGGCTCTTATTTCTGTAAACCAGGGAGGCAGGAAGAGTAGCCAATTGCAGCACAGCAAAATGAAAACAGGCCTGGGAACAGGGACTCCAGAGCTCTGGCCTCACTCTGGAGGGGGCCTGGCCCAGGGGCTGCTCCCAGACTGTGGGCTCCAGCTCTGCATTCACACCAGAGATCAAAGGCCCTCTCAGACCTGCAGTCTCCAAAGCAAAGCTTCCTTAAGCAGGAAAATGCGACCCCAGTGCCTTCCCCACAGCTTGCAGACAAAGGCACCCAGAGCCACACTGAGAGCCCGTCAGGAACCATCCTCAGGGGATGGGTGGCCCAGGGTCCCTTTGGGGCTCTGCCAGCCACCAGCCACATCACTTTAGCTACTTAATGTCCTTGTGTCTGTGACCTGTGCTACTCAAGGTTCATGAGAGGACGTATTCCCAAGAGTCGTTTGGAGCACAAAGGAGTTGTAAGTACAGAGCAGCAGGACACGTCAGACATGTTGAGTGCTTCGTGAGGTCAGGACAGAAGAGTCCCAGCAATCGGCAGCCACCAGGTATTTCAGGGAGAAGAACTGGGGACGAGACCCTGAGTCAATCGAGGGCCCCCCTGAACTATTTGATTGCAGTCAGTCCATCAAAGGCAGAAAAGTGGACGGGTCTGTTCTGGGAATAAGGGACACCGTCACATACCAGTGAGCCTCATTTCTGGGACATTCCAGGCTACCAATGCCTGACGGGAACTGAACAGCACGAAGGTGATTCACAGATGCCTATTTTACCACCTTGCGTTGTGATCCAGGAAGGTGCCAAAAGTAGTTCTCATAATAAAAAAAATACTTTAAAAAAATTAAAAATCCCCCCCACCCCGAAAAAAATTTAAAATATTCAGCAGGAATGAGATCCCAATCAAACAGTGGAGGGCCGCCCAGCCGACTCCCTGAAGGAGCAGCAACGGTCTCCCCTTTGGCTGAGCCGGGCCCTATTTCTGTCCATTGAGAGATACAGAGCTGGCTAGGATTTGTCCTTGTTCCTTCAGTTGGCTTGAAGCAACCCTAACCCTAACCCTAACCCTAACCCTAACCTAACCCTAACCCTAACCCTAACCCTAACCCTAACCCTAACCCTAACCCAGCTGAGGTGTTGTTGGGCAGGTAGTCCTTGAAGCAAAGACGCCAGGGCACCATTTCCCAGGGGACCTCGAGCTCCCAAGTAAAACCTGAGCCTGGTGAGGCAGGATGAAGGGCCAGGCTCCACGCTGCTGGCTGAGATCCAGCCTCGAGCTCACAGGCTGCGACTTCCCAGGGCATGCGTGTTGCTCATCAGAGCTGAAGCACTGACCCCAAAACATCACGGACGCCTCCGCTGTGCCATGCAGATCACTCTTGCTGCGCATCTTTCTCCCTGCCTACTGCGGAAGTGACTGCAGGCCTCCTGCCTGGCCCAGCTCACAGCATTCGCTTACTTCCTGCCATTCTCACGGTCCCTCCTCCTCAGGCCACTCCTTTCTTCTGAATTAATACAAGCCGGGTCCTCCCTGGCTCGAGGCCTTCGTTCTGAATGAGCATCATAGCTGGACTTGGCACTCCTTGGCCCCCACAACCGCAAATCTGCCTCTGTGTCTATTCTCACCACGGGTTGCACTGGAAGTGGTAGGTTGGAGTTAATGCATTAGAATTCCACTAACTTTTCCACAGGATTACAAATAAGAACTTCCTGGGCTTTGACAAGGGCCTGGAAGGGCTCTCGGTACAGCGGATGTTACGGTTGGTCTCAGTCAGCTGCTGTACGGAGGATGCCACCGTGGGTCTTATTCCCCTGGTCCTCTGCTCATGGCTTTCGGTCTAGCTTCTGGCTGTTGATCCCAGAAAGGGTGGCCAAGGCGGTGCGTGAAGACCCCGCTGCTAACCGCTGGGAAGCCGTGGGACACTGGCTTACTTTCCTGGAGCTTCCTACCCCTGACAAACAAGGGCATACAGAACTGGTCTTCTCCGGTCGTTAGGAGTCCGGGGGCCACACCCCAAGCCGGAGCCTGGTCTCCAGTCACTGCTGTGGTCAGGAAGGGCTCATGAGGAGCCTCCCATTGGCCAGGGCTCAGGGGCGGGATCAGCGGAAAGTCCTCCTGTGGAGGTGGAGCGTGTTGGGGAAGTGTAAAGAACCCAACAAGCAATTACACACAGAATGCCAGGAAGCAATAAATGCTCAGAAGGAAGGCCCCGGCAAGTCCTGGGGGTGCTGCTGCAGCTCCGCCCTCTGCTGGGCAGGGAGGGGTGCCTTCTAAGTAGAGTCCAGGGCAGCAAGGCAAAGACCATGGGCAGTGCTGTGGGGTGCATTCAGGAACTGCTGGACTCAGGACTGCAGCTTTAGCTCAGACTTCACGGGGAGCAGGGAGCGGGGCTGGCACAGGAGTGACAAAATTTGACCTGTTTTTAGTTTACTTTTTTTTCCCCTTTGTTCTGGTACTAGGGATTGAATCCAACGGAGCGTTTCCACTAAAGTATGTTTCCAGCCCTTGTATTCTTCAAGTCACCAAGCTGTCTAAGCTAGGGTCCAACTTACAGTCCTCTTGCCTCAGCTTCCCGGAGTGTTGGGATTGCAGGCATGTGCTTTTGGCTGTGGCCTATGTGTTTAAAATGCAGCTCTGAGTATGCTTCCATCTGTGCAGGCTCCCGGGCTGGCGGTACTGTACAATAACTCCAGGAAGCTCAAGCGGGAATGCTAGCCAGGGGCGGGGGTAACAGCATGCCCCTGCGCTCCCTGGGGAGCTTAGGGTGTCTGTCTGTACTTGCGAAGTGGCTGATTCAGCAGGGACTAGTCACTCCATGTGTCCAGAGTGGGCACGGAGCACCGGGAACAGGGTAATGTCACAGTGCTCAGGGGCCCACAGGCCTCCCGAGGGTGCCTCCGCCCGAGCTGCTGCCAGCCGCTGGAGCGGACACTGAGGAGCCTTGGTTGTCCATTTGCTCCCTGCGGGGTGCCCAGAAAGACATTTTGCAGAACAAAAACCAAATACCGGGAATTCAGGGGAGAGGCCCTTGCCAAATCTTCATTATTTTCACGGCGGCGGACAGTGGGCCTCAACCAAATGAGGCCCGAGGCCTGAGAACGGGACCCCATGTCTCCTCACACAGAGCCCCGTGCCTAGGACACCTAAAGAGGAGAAGCCAGCCGATTTCGGGGCTGGCAGGGAAAGGCGGGGGTGGGGGCAGTGGCCTATTTATAAAGAATAAAATAATTAAATTCAGGTCAGCGGAGGGAGCCAATGGGCTGAAACAAATGTGGAGGATGTGGGGGAGGCAGAGGGACTGCGATGACGCAGGGGGGTGTGGCTTCTGGGCAGTGGCAGCTGCAGGAGCCGGACAGTCTCTCAGGGCGGAGGGCTCCTCTTTCACAAGGACACATGCTGCCTGAAGCCCAGGCTGGCTATGAGGTCAGGAGGTGTTCCTCACACCCTCACCTGCGTGTCTCAATAAAAGTTTGGAGGGCAGTGGTGACTACGCCCACGCAGCTGCTACAGCCAAAAAGTGGCCAGGACCTTAACGAGCTCCCTGCGGCCCGCTCCCCCCTCTGCAGCGTGTGGCCAGTGGCCAGGCCATGTTGGGCACTGTCTTCAGAGGTCCACGTGGTGCGGAGCTGCGTGAGCAGGCAGGCTGCCTCCATTCACAAGCAGGATGTGACAGGGAGGAGGAGCGCCTTGCCCATGGGCCAGGGTGGCTTCTGGAGGTAACTGTTCATCAGGTGCTCCATGATGTGTGGGGGGAGCTGCTCTGGGGGGTGGCCCTGGGCTGGGCGCCTAAGGGTGGATGGCGAGAGAGACAAGGCCTCTGTCCCTGGTGTCCCAAGAGAGGAAGTGGTGTGGGGCACTGAAGGTGGTAGGGGACAGGGCCATCGGGAGCGGGGATGACCGGAAGTCGATGGGCAGATGTGTGGCCAGCAGGCGGGAGGAAGGAGCACAGGACGGGCACACAGTGGTCCTGGGGCTGGGCTTGGCCTCCTCGGGGGGAGGGGGAGGGTGGGCTGACTTGCAGGAAGAGAAGGCAGCAGGCTCTGGGGCGGGCAGAGAAGGCCCTCTCCTAGAGGACAGACAGAGGAAACCCGCAAGGACCCCGTCCCACAAAGGCCTTCGCGTCCGACCGGTACGGCATTAGCGCGGAGGCCGCTCTGGCAGAGGCATCGGGGGGGCCCTGCACAGCGCACCACTCGGAATCAGTCCTGCGGGGTGCGGTGCGATGCAGCCCCACCTCGGTTTCTCTGGTGGAAACGGACCTCAGTATCGGCAGCAGGACCCCCAGCCAGGTCCTGCCCCCCTGAGTCCACAAGGCTCCACTCCTTGAGTTCAGTAGCACTATTACCCGCCTGTACGCTCTTGGCTACTGTATACCTTGGCCTCTCAGAGTCAAACCTGCCGCTTATCTCACCTCAGAGATTTCTGGAAAACCAAATACTGTTTATATGAAAGAGGACTTGCGATGGAATGGCGCTTTAAAGATGGTTGTTGTTGATGGTATTGTAACTCTACTAAGTTCCTCCAGCCAGAACCCACCACAGGACAAAGGTTATTTGAGGCCTGAGTACAATATTAGAAAAAGAAAAAGAACCGCTTTCAAACATTAGCAAAAGAAAGAGCCTGTGGAGACTGGCCAAGGAGAAAGTTTGCCAGAGCTTGAAACACCAGAAGGTAGGACTTCAGGGGCTTTTTGTTTGTTTCTGGTACCAGGCCCGACACTCTGAGAAGGGTCATTAATCGCTCCCCAGTGGCAGAGGCAGCAGGAGGAACACGGGGCTTCCTGAAGCCAGTGCAGGGCTCTCAGGACCACAGCTAGGAAAACAGTTCTCCAAGTACGGTCCCCATGTCACCTAAGGACTCATTAGAAATTCAAATCTTGCAGCCACCCCCATGGCCAACTGAGGCAGAGGCTTTGGGAGTAGGACCCCACCCTCTTACCAGCTTACCCTGAACTTGGTGGGGGGCAACAGTTACTGATCTGGGCAGTTGCCAGCATTCCCTGGGAGTGCTGAGAGGTTAAAGGCACTTCCGGGCCCTGTCTCCCCAGATGACCCTACTGGGTGCAGGTTGAGTTGGCTGCAAGAAGCACATTCAGGGCACAGGTTGGGGTGGGGCCCGGGAGAAAAAGAGCCCAGGGTCTGTACTCTCACCCCCAGCTCTGCAGGCTGAGAAGCAATCTCCTATGAGCTTTCCATGTGTCCGCGAGGGCAACTGAGTCCCACAGAGAAGCCACTGTCCTGAGACCACGTGCCACGTGCCTGCACAGCTCCCTCTTCCCAGGGCCTCCTGCTCACGCATTGCCCCCTTGGACTCTCTGAGATCGGCTCCACAGTACCACAGCCAGCCTGCACGCCTTTCCTCAGCACTAGCCATGGAGCAGGAGCCCTGCAGGCCTGGGCTCAGATGCACATCTGCGTGCACAGCTGGCCCATCACAGGGTGGCTGCACCACCAAAGCGCCCTTGCCTGCGAAGCAGGTGTAGCATCTGGCTTTCGAAACTGCCGAGCAGATCCATACGACCACATAGGCGAAAATGGCTTAGAAATTGGTGCTCAGCTCCATCAGTGCAGGGCTGAGGCACGAAAGGGGAGGTAGAGCCATCGCTCCCCAGTGGGAGGCCGGGGCAGCCCAGCGTCAGGCATGCTCAGCACCAGCCCCGGCCTGCGAACCTCTGCCGGAAATGCCTGGTCTGCCGCAAGGCCCTGACCTGCAAAGATCCTTTCTGTGGGTTCTGGGTCAGGCTGGGTGGTGCCCATGGGTGCTCGGTTCAGTGTGAGGTACGGTGGCAGAAGAGCCAGAGACCTGGTAGGGCCTTCCAAATGGCCCGGCACTGGGGAGTGGGAAGTCTGGACTGGGAACTGGGCCGCCAGGCTGCAGAGCTTACCTGAGCTCTCTCAGGCCTGTAGGCAGGGAAGATGGAACGCACTGACTCCGCCAAGAAAAGCAGACCCCAGCTGCAACGCGTATCAATGCAACGTCCACTAAACTGTTCCCAGCATAAATAGTACAATAAAGGATAGAAAACCAGAAGGAGCGATGCGGATGGTTCTCCAGGGGGAAGCGGGTCAAGCGATGGGGGAGGGCAGGGAGGAAAAGGGGCGGCAGGCGCGCTGTGCGCATGCGCCAGCTCCACGTGAGTAGCGTGAACTCCACGTGAGTAGCGTGAATACCACATGCTGCAAACACAGACTGACACAAATTAAACAGCAACAACAACAACCACAACAAACAAACAAACGATTCCCAGTACAGGAACTGGGCTGGAACAGCAAGGCAGTGTAGTTGGATGACCCGTGTCCTAGACCAGTGGCCGGCAGCCTCCGGCAGCGGCCTTCTTGACCGGGTCAGGCACCTACTCTGGTCTATTTTGTCATGTGCCAGGCAGTGCTAGAACATTCTTGCGCCCTGACCGCATAGGCCTATGCAGGTTTGGCAGAGCCCTTTCAAAGTTTGTCTCCTCCATAACCCAAATGTAAAGGGTTCTGTCCTGCACGGTTGTCCCCTTCTCCACATGCACTGAAGTGGCTGCATTTCTGAGCCCGGCGGGTTAGCTACTGTTAGCCAGTTCCAGCCCAGAGCAAGCCAAAATGAAACCTGCTCCAGGCTCATGGTATTTTAGGCAGCCGCTGCCCCTGTACACTGAGCACTGTGCAATTTCCATGCGTTTGCGAACACTGACTCCTCTCGTGTGGGCTGACAATTTCTAAGGTCTCTTCCATGCCAAGTTTCACAACGCAACCAAATCGGTGTGGTCTAAAAGCTCGCTCTGACAGAGAATGTGGAATCGCCGGCCTTACAGAAATGCAAAACGCAGGGAGAACCCTTGGGAGGCCAGCGGAGGCCATCTGAGGACACGAGCTGGGCAGGTCCCTGCCACTCACACCGGGGTGGAAAACACATGGAACTCGTTGGGCCGGAGAGAGGCGGTACCAGCTAAAAATACAAACAAGTCCAAGGAGGCTTAGAGGGAAGACCAGTGAGGGGGACTGGAAATGTGCAGGCCGTGGCCCCGTCAGCAAGAGGCACTGGTGGCCTCACACACAGCGATGCTCGCACGCGAGTTTGTGCAACAAGTTGTGGAGAAAGAAAGGGAAACAGGAGGGCATGAGATGGCTTCCTGCGTCAGCATGCGACTCTGCAGTTACCACACCTCAAAAATCCTTTGCAGTAAGTTTAGAAAAGAAAGAATCACTTCTGGTGAGGTGGCCAAGGGTTGTCCACTGCGCTATCCCCTGTGTGCATGCTATCGTAAAAACTCTTCTGTGTCCCTCCTATGCACCAATCCTGTTACTCAACCGACTTCCTGTCTCTGCCACTCCTTCCAGGTCTCTGCCACTTTCACCATTAGGTTATGTGACCAGTGAACTCTCTTGTCATTCCTGTATTATTGGACGTGGCACTCCCCCCTTTCTCGGTTTTCTGCTGACCTGTACTGCTGGGACACACTTGTTTGCTCGCTTCTTTTTGGAGACATAACCCCTGGAATGACAGAGGGGATTGTTTAGTAATTTTTCTTCCACGGACAAAGGGCTTGGACAAGATAGGTACAGAGAAGCCAGCGTGTCCTCAGCAGATGCTTCCCCTGGGGTGGCCCTGTGCCTCCTGCCTCCTGCAGCTTTTGTTGATGCTGATGCCAAAGGGGCCTAGTGTAGAGAGGTAGGTGTGCGGCCAGGGGGCCGAGGGCCTGGCCCCCACCGGGAGTGCAGATCTCTGAGCGTGATGCTGCGGGGGCTCTGCCACCCGCATCCTCCTGCTGCTCCCTGCCCCAGTCTGGCAGCCTCTTGTCTTCATTTTACCTGACGGAGGTGGAAGACCGGTGGGTGCACGGTGGAGTGGCGGTGTGAGCAGAACTCTGAGTCTTGCTGTCAGTTTCTTCCTCGCCCCAACGCTACCCAAAGCCATTAAGCAGCGATAGACCCCAGCGACACTCACCTGTTGGCCAGTGTGAAGGCCACACTCTGTACCTCTCAGAGCAATGTCAGCTATCCACTTGGTTGGTGGCCGACCCAAAAGACCGAGACATAGCTCTGATGCGACAGCACCTCTGAAATGCATTTTAAAAACATCCAGTTCCAGGTGCCATGAAGATAGCTCCATGGCACAAGTGCCTGCCTGACAAGTACAAGGTCGTGAGTTTGAACCCTAGTCCTACAAACAAACAACTGAACAAACAAAACATCCAGTTCTTAACCTCTGTTCCCTATACATGCAACCTACTAGGAATTTGCAAAATGGATGGGGCTGAATTCTACCCTGGCCAGCTATGGGCACCAGATGCAAACCGGGTGACCAGAAGGTGACCACATCAGACTGCCTCTTGTTTTAGAAATAGGAGTAGCAGTTTGGAGACTGGTGGGACCCAGCAGCGCAACAGCTGCCAAGCACCCTTCCATAGCAGCTGCAAGCGACCGGCTCCCCAGAGGGGTCTGCTCCCCAGGCTCTGCAGGGCCTTCCTGTGGCTGTCCTGTCATGTGGGCCTCTGTCCTAAGGGGCCTGCACCCTGGCAGGTTCAGGCGCTCTCTAGTGACAGAGCGCCTCCTCACCAGTGAAGCTCCCATTCCGATCGGTCCCTGTCCTTCCACCCACCACTCAGGTTGCCCTGCCAACTGCCGCGCAAGCTTTCCTTCTGTCCGCAGGAAGCCCGTCTCGGTGAACTCCCGGGCTCATTTGTTTTGTATCCTGGCACTCTGAGACTCCAGGGTGCTCGTGTGCCCAGCCATCGCTCGGTGGGGCTGGCCAAAGATTCACTTCTAGGCTTGCTCCTTCCACGGGGTGGGAATTTTCACACTGTTCCTATTCTCCCCGTCCCCCAACTCCTAGGGACGTACAAACGCCCACACCCTCCCAGAGGGAATACCAGCATGCCGAATAAACTTTGCAAAGTAAAGAACAGCTCCTGCTCATCACCCAGCCCTAACCGCGGTGATGACTTCGCCGGTGTGTTTAGTGGCTTAAGGAAGCTGCACATCTTGCACATTCATTTGGATCTGTGGATTTGGAATTGAAATGTATCCTCATATTCACTAGCCTTGCCAGCTCAGACTGGCTGTGATTAAGAGGACGACTCAGCCCAGGCTGCATCCCAGCTGTGTGGCTCAGGGCTGTTTGCCCTCTCCACCCCCCCCCCCCCCCATGCTATTCTGCCCAGATACACGGCGCAAATTCCTTGCTTTACCTAACATCCCACAGAATCATCTGTTATCATCATCTTACTACACAGTTCTTGTGATTATCACTAAATCCTTGTACAAAATTCTATTCAATTTTCTGGTTCAGAGTTAAGTAAATATCTCCTTTTTTTTTTTTTTTTCTCTGAAGTGCAGTGTTTCAATGTCCTTTTTCCTCTGTATTTTGTGATGGGCTCAGCCTGCCCTGGGGACGGGACTGATGCAGTACGTGGTGTGTGTGGGGTGGAACCTGGGTCCCTGCACTTGTCTAAGCTTGCCTAAGCAGGTGCTTCATACTGCTGAGCTATCTCTCAGTGTCTTCTCAAGAAGAGCAACACCCCCACTTCTAGTGAGCAAATGAACTGGAACCTGCCAGCTCCTGGGGACCCTGTATAAAATGAAGCAGCAGCCCATGAGTTCCAGGCGGAGCACGTGCCCACTACATCTGCTTTATGCGTCAGTGAAAGCCGCCCGCAATGACCCTCCCTTCCCTACACTGCCCGTTAGCCTGTGGAGGGGATGTCCAGGGTGCACAGAACTGCTCGAGCCTCAGGGTAGCCCCTTCCTCCCAGAGAAGGCCACCCACAGCCAGGTCCTGTGATGCCACTCACGGATGCTGGCGGGCCCATTCCAGGTCAGGGCTTCCCCGCTCCAGGTGCAGGGTCTCTTCTGTCACTTCCTGCGTGGGGCTCAGCTGAAAGGCGGGCATCCCCTCCTCACAGCCTCTCCCGGGATGTGTGTTGCTTCCTCCTCTATGTGCACACGCGCGTGCACATGCATACGCACACGCATGCACGCACCACAAGCATTTGCCCTCTTCCCTTCCTGTGAAAACAGTAATCTTCCATCCTCTCTTGGGTTCAGGTCTGCAAGGGCGCTGCGCCCGCCTCAGGCTTTGCATCCTCTTTCCAGAAGAGCCTTGGCTCCCCACACTGCCTCCGCCCCAGCCTTAGTCAGAACTGTCCAGGAGGCCTGTGCCTGTCCTGTGTTCCCTCTCTTCTTACCTTCATCCTGCCCCTTGTTGCGGCTTTTGGGGGGCCTTGGGCCTGCAAGCCTCCACTTCGTAGTCTTTTACCTTAGAATCCTTTTCTATTTTCTTCTTAAGCATTCTGATTCTGAAGTTAATCAGGTCTTTGAACCAGTTATTTAGTGTTGTTAGCCTCAATTTTTCACATCTGTAAAAGGGTATATTGGTGCAGGCTGAATACTCTATCTCAAACGCTTGACACCAGAAGCATTTCAGATTTTAGATTTTTCTGGACTTTGGAGAAGCTAAATGTACGTAAGGGACCCAGTCTAAACCCAGAATCCATTTATGTTTCACAGATGTCTAGTACACACAGACTGAAGGTAACATATAGAATATTTTTAGTCATTTTGTGCGTGAAATAAACTTTAATGGCATGGAGTTTCCCACTATGACATTATGACGTCACACAGAAAGCTTTGTATTTTGGGGATTTTGAGATTTTGGATCTTGGGATGAGGGACACTTGGCCCGAGGCTTCCTCATCCACAGCGCTGTGGGAACGAGATGGGTCAGCGCACGCTCAGGGCTGGAGCCAGAGCAGACACTGGCTGCCACTGCCACCATCAGTGCCACTGTTAGCCAATAAGACCTGCGCCATGCCGAGCCCGGGTCCCTCCACGCCACCGGCTTCTCAGTTCCTCTTTCTTACATGCCTAGCCTCCACTGAATCCGGCAACTGCTGGTTAATTTTTCTAGGGCCTTGTAAAATTAACACCTCTGCACTGAGGGCCAGGCACTGTAAACTCTACTGTCATGGAAGAGCAGAGCGTGTCATAGGCTTTCTGGGCTTGGGTCCTTAGCCTGACGACGAAGCAGGTGACGCCTGCTCCCAGGCATGACCTGGCAGTTTCCAGCACCCTACGCTCGCCCTTTGGGTGGGGCAGAGCCTGGTGCTGTGCAGCTCAAGGTCTAACTCTGACTGTGCATCCTGCCTGGTGCCTCAGCCGAGCATGAGAGCACTGAGCCAGTGTGTCCCAACAGGAGCCTTTGACTTGGCACAAAGCTCAGCTCTGGAAGGCAGGAAAATGAACTGCAAGCTCTGCTGAGAAAGTAGGACGAGTTTCTGCTTAGCAAGTCTCCAGGTACCATTCAACAATCACTGGGTATCATGAGCTTTAAAATATGCCCCTGCCTGGCACAGCATCTCCTGATTAAGCTGGCTGGCAGGCAGAGGGCATTTCAGGCAGGAATGGTGAATTTTAAAAACCACACAATTGCTAGTAGTCCGGAAAAACCTTCTGAAACACCATGCCAATCATGTAATTCATTTCCCGAGTTCTTTTAAATGCAAAATATGCTAATATGTTGTTGGAGTGTCCTGCCGAACTGCTAGAAACTGGGGCCCTCCAGGCTGGGGGCGAAGCTGAGGCCTGAAGGGAAGGGGTGCTGCCAGAATAACAGCCTTCTCCCTCCAGGGAGGAAAACAGGGCCGGGCCACCAAGCCCAGGTGTCCCTTTGTCCTCCCTCAGCAGCAGAAGGTGCACATCACCCTCACAATACAGACTGGGAAGAGTGGGCCTTTGAGCGCAGCCCGGCCTGGCCCCTGGGGTGTAGACGGGTCCTTCCAGGCTCACTTGCTCCTCTTGTAGCAGAAGGCGACCAAGGAGGGAAGACAAGAACGGACAGCCTGGCGGAGTAGATTAATTTAGGCCCGAAGGGTTTTGACACATGGCAGAGTCCCGCCCTTTGCCAGACTCTGCCCTTACCTGCGTGAGGAGGGGGTGCACTGCAGACTGGGAGCTTCTCCTTGATTCCTTCAGGGTGAGGCAGACTCTCTGCCTCACATTACACCCACCTGCCAGAACCCATAGGCTTCTGGCTCCACTTCTCAAGCCATTCTGAAGTGTCACTATAGCTCCAGGTCACTTACCATGCCAGCTTCCCAGGGCGCTGCTCTGGGCACCAGTGGTGCCAGGCCTGAGGGGCTGGGTGGAGGGGACGCAGGAGCAGGGCGCACACACTGAGGAAGCGTCTCACAGTTGTCATGTGCTGAGCAACTACTGTCCTCCAAGGACACTGCTTAGCGGACACGTGCGCCTCGGCCTCAGTGGGAAACGTAGCGAGACGCAAAGGAAATGAATGAGCGTTGCCGGGAGCCTGCTTCCCAGGGCTCATGGCCAGGTGCCACCGAAGAGCCAGCCTAGGGCTCGCAGATGGGCAGCTGAGGCTGGGTCTGACCTCCAGTGCAGCCTCTATAATTTTAAAAACATTTTAGAAATACAGAAATCAAGAGTTTCTCAACTTTCCCTGAAAAACCAGAAAGGGACTGGGTAGCACCATGGAGTTTGTGGAGGAGCCAACCAGCAGGGTTCCCTGATGACCATCTCTTCCAGTCTGGGTGTGGGCACTGCCATCTGTCCGAGCCGCCTTGTTCCTGTGACCCTGCCTAGCCATAAGGGATATGCCTTTACTCAGAAATGGACTACGGTATCTTTGGTTAAGGACACAAGAGGCACTGTTTTATACTGTGTAACACAAGTATTCCACAAGGAAATTACTGAGTATGAATTACAGATAAGATGCCAGCCAAGGAATTACGTTTTTCAAAAGTATTGAGGAAATTTTTAAGAAGCGAATCAAAGGAACATAAATGAGATCATTTTAGATGCTATAAATATAATTAAAAAGCCACACTTATTTGTTGGAAAAATCATTACCAATTTTTTAAAGATGCAGTTTCAAATCCTACTTGTTTCCGACCTAAATTTAGTCTCTGTTCCCTTTGTTGCAGTACCCGCAGGAAAATCAAAATCAAAGTCCCTTCTTTTACCTGCAGGGTACTTGAGTCTGCAAGCCTCTGGGGGTGGGGTCATATCTCCTACTTTGTACATGAAGGGCCAGAGGCCTAGAGAGAAAAGACAGCAGGCTGAGCCTTGGGCCCTGGGGCTGCGCCACTGGGCTGAGCTATGGGGCTGCTGGGCAGTGTCTCAGGGCCCGGGCAGGAGCACCATGGAGCTCTCAGCACCCCTGCTCCCCGGGTGAGGGCACGGCCTGTCCAGCCCCAGATGGCCTGCCGCACTTGTGAGCAAGAGGGCTGGGGAGAGGCGCTGGGGCCGGTGCAGGCTGGGGCGCTTGCAGAAAGGCAGGCAGGGGTTCCTGGCTTGGCCCCCGAAGCCCTACTTACTCAGTTTTGTTTATTTATGATTTTAAAATGTATTTTATTATGGAATGGAACATAGGTACAGAGAGGCACATACTACATAAACACAGAAATTGTTTTCAAATGTTTATGATGCTTTTGGCTCCTGCTTTCTTTCCAAAAGCTACCATGGCCTTTTCCGTCTGCAGTCACTGTAGAGGCAGAAGCCAACCTAGCCAGTGGGCTGAAGAACAAGGAGCCACAGTCGGAGCTTAGCAAGAACAAGTTAGCAAGATCCTGTCTCAAAGTAAAGAAGTACAGAGGAAACTGAAAATGTACCTCAGTGGTACAGCCCCCCAGGGCTTGATCCTCAGTACTGCAAAGAACCTGACGTCCTTCTGTATCTCGTAGGAGACAGCAGAAGTGTAAGCAGCCAGCAGTGGGCAGACCATGGCCAAGGCCACGGGACCGTGGGAAAGGCAGTCTCCCCGCCCCGTCCCCGCAGAGCTGTGCTCAGGACCCTGTGAGGCTGTGGCTAGGGAGTGTCAACACCAAGACGCCGATGCCATCTGTTACTGGCTCAAACTGGAGCAGCACTGTCACAAGGAAAAAAGGCTACCCAGAAACTGGGGACAGAATCTGCTGTGGGTCCCTCTGAGGGGTAAGAGAATGGTTATGGCTAAACGTGTTCCCAGATTCATGCCGAGGCCCTGCCCTGGATGTGATGGTACACGTGAGGTGTGTTTGGGAGGGATTAGGTTCGCACCTGTGGGTACAGCCTGTGCTGGGGTTAGAACTCTAGGTGGAGAGGAGGCAGAGCGGGCCTAACTGCCCACCTTAGGAGCACCCATGTGTAGCGGCCACCGGGAATCAGAGCTGTTACTGCCTGGACCCTGGGTGGTGCTGGGCTGTCAGGCATGAGCCAGATGAGTCTGGAGCTTCCTGGTTCTGAAAGGCTTGATCTGCCCTCCAGAACGGTGAGAAGCCCCGCTTCTAAGGCGCCCTGAGTGGACTAGACAGGCTGTGGGTGAGCAGCTCAGTGTGTACACAGTTCAGGCAGCGGATAGGGCTTGCTCCACGTCTGATCTACACTACTACGCCGCAGCCTGCAGGCTTCCTTGCAGTTTTTATTTCGGGCAAGGTCTGTCACAGGGGCGGAGGCCTGGGAGGGGGCATGAACAGGGACCTTCTGCAGCCTCATGTCCTGCTCGGCAAAGGGTCAAAGTGGAACCTGACAGGAGACCTGACGGCACGAGGCTCTGAAGTTGGCTGTCGCCTAGAATGTACCCTGAGCACCAGCACTGTTCCACTGCATGACATTTTTAAAACATGAAAGCCATCTCTATTTAAGTATTTCACAGATCCCCTTGCTGTGCAATCTAATCTTACTGTTTTGGAGACCTAGGATATAGAAATGGCTGCAGTCGCCTGTGAGTTCTGTGAGGTCTGGTCTGTACCCAGACTTGGCAGTGGGGGTGAGTGGGGCAGCTTTTCAGTCATCTGAAGGAGAACAGGGCCTGGGTGCAGGGAGAGGAGACAGAGCATTTCTACCTCAGCCAAGGCGAACAACATGACGTCAGCCTGCTGCAGGGCAGAGCTGAGCTGATGGGTGGAGAGCGAGCCTTGTCCACGAGACAGTCACAGTGTGGCTGGGTGGGTGATACCCCAGGCATAAGGGATGTGGCAAGGATCCTGGCCATGGGGTAGAGTGGCTGGGGTCACCGAGCAGGCCATACCCAGTGGCAGAACCTGAGAGTACGTTCCCTTACCTTGTGGAAGGGACCTTGCCCATGTGACCAGGGGAAAGACCCTGGCTTTCCCGGTAGACTCAGTGCCACCACTTCCTTAAGGTGGCAGAACTAGGCATGATAGCCGGTGCTGGGCCTTTAGGCATGAGGAAGATGAGTCTGGAGCCTCTTGGCTCTGACAATGGGGAGGCAAACGGGTTCCAGAAGCTAGAAGAGGCTAGAGGCAGATGCCCCCAGGAACTGTGGGAGAAACAGCCTGACCAGCGTGGCCCTGAGCTCGGTGAGCCTCCGGGTCACAGTGTGAGCCACAGGTCTGTCAGACAGGAGCGCAGCTGTTGCTCCACATCACTGGGTTCGTGGGCCTTCATTAATGGCACCACGGGAAACCGGCATGGGGGAGTGAGACAGAGGCGCAACGTGGGGAGCAGGGGCCTGCACTGGTGCCAGTCACCCCCTTCCAACACTGGAAAAGCAAGTGCCCTGGGCTTGGCTGTCTCTCTGTCCTTCTCAGTTCCGGTGGCAGAGAGGACCGAACACACTGCCGAGGACAGGCGAGAGCAGCAGGTCTAGAGCTCGACTGGTGGCACTGAAGTCCTCGGGGCTGTTGGCCAGGGCCCTTAAGAAGAGAGCCACGAGGCAGCACACTGCTCTTTGATCCACAGAACTGCCTTCTGTAGGCTCCAGGAATCTGAGGTGACTTGGACAGACTGGGTCCCTGTCCTCATGGAGTGCACACGAGGAGACCCAGCAACCCCCATGTAGAACCGGTGCTGAGCTTTGGATGTGCCTCTCAAAGCTCACGTGTTGGGAGCGTAACACTTAGACTTACATGTAATGAAGGTGTTCAGAGGTAGGGCCTTCGGGAGGTACTTAGCTGGAGATGTGTAGGCCTCTGCCTTGGTGTTAGTGGCCTCAGAGAAGAGAAGGAGACACAAACTGTGACCCAGGTGCAGCCTGCCATGGCATGATGCAGCAGGAAGCTCTCAGCAGGCATCGGCATGTGCCTGGGACTTCCTGGCCTCCAGAACCACGAGCTCATAAGCCTCTGCTCTTCATAGAGCACCAGGTCGGTGGTGTACAGTTAGAGCGGAAGACAGACCAGCACGACTGGGAAATACGCTAATTCCTGTTGTCTATCAGTGCTAGGAAGAAAAAAGGCTGGCAGTCAGAAGGCAGAGGTCTGCGGGCGGGAGCCGGCCTCCGTGGTTGGCTTGACCCTGTACCACGTGAAGAGTCAAGCAGGAAGACAAGGGACAGGTGTCAAACACCTGTGAATCGGAACAAGTTTAAGCAGAATTCCACGTGGAGGAGGAGTCCTCGGGGCTCTTGGGTGCATGCAAAATGGTTTGTGTGTTCCTCCGGCACAGTGTTTATCAAAACAGTGTTCTAGGCACGAGGAGGAGAGAACCGAACAGGAGACAGTGGCTCCTCTGGCGTGACACCTGGTGACCGTGGGAGAGACAGGTACTACAAACGCAAGGGCAGAGAGGGTGGAGGACAGAGGTGTGGTTGGCAGCTGTTACAGCAGTCTGGGAAGATGTCTGAGCAGTGTTAACCTAGTGCGCATAATGGCTTGTATCCAAATGTGCCCCCAAACCTCATGCAGTTAGTTTTTGGGGGGAATGGCTGGATCACGGGTGTGTGGCCCTGGGATAAGGGAGTGTGTTAACTACATTGGCCTCGCAGAGTTCTAGGTGTGGGTGATGGCAAAGCCGATCCTGGGTGTGGGTGGCATCGCTCGAAAGGCCGGCAGCTTGGTGGGATACGAGGGAATGCAAGGTCTTCTGCGGCTGCTTTGCGGCTTGCTGGCATCTGCCCGCCCTGCCCTGCGCTGCTTCGCCTCTGCCAGGCTGCGCTGTCCTGCCTGCCTTAGGGCCACCGGAATACAAACTGAAAGCCCAACGAACTCTGAGCGGAGAGAAGCCTTTCCTCCTTCACCTTGTGGGTGTTGGGTATTTTGTCCCAGCAAGGAGAAAAGTAACTGAGAAACGGAGAGAGGAGCAGTCAGGATAAATCAGTAGCTACCGTTTCCCAAGCCGAGGGGAGCAGCAGAACCCCTTTGTCACAGAGCTTCTTGAAGGATGCTGAGCCTCTGCTCACACTTCAAGAAATGCTGCTACGGAGAGCTGATGCAGAAAGCTGACACTGTCACTCTAGGGGGACCCGGTCCTCGTGTCAGGACCGAGACTATAGATACCACAAGTGTGAATTCCACTCCTAAACTCACACCAGGAAACGGGGGTCCTGGAGGACCTCTGCTCAGCTTCTGGATGGGGACAGCGCTGCGTGCACGGTCTCCTCGGCATCCCATGGTGATGAAGAACACATCACCTCCTTGGTGAGACGCAGTACCCCACAGGCAGGAGCACTTGCTAGCTTGTCACACACGAGAGCTGAGCGTCTGAGGGAGTCGTCTCCCAGTTGTCACACTGCAAAGGCCCTGTGCTTAGCTTTGAACTGTCTCTGAGAGACGCTTGTGGCAAGGTCTACATTTCTAGGGATTTCTTCCCTGTCCTTCAGCCTCCAGTAAGGGGCACATCCTACACCCAAAGAGCAGAAACAAGGCCCGGGGCCAGAGAAGGTTGCTAGCGCAACATAGCCGTGGGCACACACATGTGCATGTATGCTTGCGAAGGTTGCTAGCATTATGTAGCAATGGGTACACGTGTGTGCATGTATGCTTGGGAAGGTCGCTAAGGTTCTCCCCAAGGGGCCCCTGGGGAATTTCACAGGAAGCAAACCACCTGTGCTGGCAGTGGCTGGCAGTGCCCTTTCCTGCTTAGCGGAGGCCGTCTGGACTCTCAGTGAAAATTGAATGAGGCCCATTATACATTTGTAGCCTGCTGCAGCCTGAGGGCCGCTGAGGGGCAGACTGCTACGTGAGGCTGGGCTCGGCATCTGCAGGGGCCTTTTTGCACACCTTGGCTAGACCGTACCCAGTTCCCTCCCTTGGGAAAAGCACTGCCCAGCCAGGTGGGAGCAGTCTGTGCCCAGAGCTGTCGTCTCTCCAGAGCCCTCCTGTAGGATCAAGGACGCATGCTACTCTCCGCTGCGGAGCTCTTGCCTGCTCCTGTCATTTCCCTGTCCCAGGCTGGCTTCTCTGCTCAGCTCAGACCCCTTGTCTCTGGGGTGCTGCTCAGCTGGGGCAAACCCTGTCACTCTGGATCCTTAGGGCATAGCACTCAGCTTGGAGTGGATGCTAGAGTTGGCTTTGAGCCCCAGCCTGGCCGCTGGCTGGATGGCTGGGTCCTGAATAAATCTCATCCTCCCCAGACCTCACTTATAACATGACAGGTGATTAAGACATCCTTCAAGGTCCCACCTGGTTCCATCCTTCCACAAGAGCCACAGTCGTGAGAGCAGACGAGGCAGTTTTTAAAAAAATTAATTATTTGGTGCAGGTTCTCGCTACACAGCTTGGACTTGTAGTGATCCTCCCTGTCTCAGCCTCCCCAGCACTGCGATTACAGGTGCACACCATCACACTTGGCTTGGCTTCCACGCTTTTTAAAGACATGAAATCCTTTTAAAAATGCTGTCTAGGGTTGAGTGTGTAGCTTGGTGGTAGAGTGCTTACCTGCCATGCAGAAGGCCCTGGGTTCAGTACCCAGCACTAAAAAATAAAACGCAAACAAATTCCTAGCATAGGTAAGGCCAGAGCTGCTTGGCCCGCGCAGGAGCGGGCTCTGGAGGCTGCTCTCTGCCCCGGCCTCTTTGGCTCCCTCCTCCTCCTCCCCCTGAGGTGCAGCGTCAAGCCCACTGCCACTGATGATCGCTCCGAGTTTCCTGCGAGGGCCAAGACCCAGGCTCTACCGGCTCGCACTCCGCCACCACGTGCTGCCTGCATTCTGTGGATGTCGGGATTTCCCTTGGGGACGTTCCCAAAAGATACCGAGGTTTCCTGGCCCCTCTCTATCTTGGGTTACACACTTGATTTCCAACGATGCGCCAGAGGATGTAAGGGTGAGAAGCATGGAGGCGGGGCAGGAGGAGCCAGGAGCCTCACCCATGTCCGAATCACAGCTCTGGGGGCCGAAGCCCAGTGCCAGATCTGCAGCATGGAAGCAAGCGCGGCCCCTGCCACACACGGAGGTGGCATAGAGCTCACGACTGTGCCCGGTCCCTGGTCGCCGCTGACACCTCCGTGCCTTCACAGAACCCCATGGAGGCCTAGTTCCTACCAGGCAGGATTGAGCAGCAAATAAAGACACCTAGGTGCTGGTCCCCAGGAGTACCCAGCAAGGCCAAAGGCACCAACATGATGGCCTCTCTGGCCGAGCAGGTGCAGCTGTCGCTCCTCCTGAATGCAGAATTGCCCCGAGCATTTCTGCTGCGCGGGCTACAGAGGTGAACAGCAGGGGGTTCTCTTCGGCCAGGGCTGCGCACTCCTCGGTGTCTTTGGTTTCTAAAGTCTTCTGACCCCATCACCTTTGTGGTGGTGGGTGCCACACACAGAGGTCTTGGGAGTGAGGCAGCACCCCTGCCTCCTCCAGTACCCCAAGCTCCACGATTGGCCTCTGGCGGTGCCGGGCTGTGGAAGCTGGAGCAGCTGGGCCTTCCCCACTAGACAGAAACCCTCCGTGCTTGGTGTGGACAAGTGGTTTTGTTTACAGGTGCTGGAGCTCTGCTGACGCCGCGTCTTGGAGCTGGCTCTTTTTCACTGCTCTCCGGGTCACCGACCCTGAGACCATGCGCCACCTCGCCTGTCATTCCCTATCCTGCAGGAGCGCTGCTCCCAGCTCCCCCAAATGGCCTTTTCCTTACCAATCCCAAGATGCAGGCAGGAACCTCCCTCCCCCACGCGGATCGCTGCCCCTGCTCAGTGCTCCTGTGCTTCGCTGTCAAGGCCCCGGTGACAGACAGCGACTTGGAAGGGGAGGGCAGTGGGTGCTATTTATAACTCGGCGGCAGTCATCCTCAGAGCAGGGCCATTTATTCCAGGCTGCCTGCCAGAGGCCCAGGTTCCCAGGTCTATATATGGCCCTCCACAGGCCCCAGCGCCACATCCTCATCTCCGAGGGGCTGCTGGCGGCAGCACGAAGGCCGGCCTTGCTCCTCCAGGGCCGGCCACAGCCCGACTCCCTCTGAGATGGAGTAAAGGCCCTGGGGAACAGCCCGACGGGGCCTGGAGAGCAGCTGGCTCCCCCACCCTGGGGTTAGAGTCAGGAGAGTGAGGAGAAATGTATTGCTGCACTAAAGCATGAGGTCATCCCTGCCTCTGCCAAGTACTCCTCAATTGTTTCCACTGTGATGTGACCGAGGTCCCTGCCACGCACCCTCGGCAGCTCTGAGGGCTGTGGAAGCTGGAATGATGCATGCCCCCGGATGGAAGGTGGGGTGGGGGCCCCAGGGAGGGTGAGCGGGCCAGCCAAGGCGGCTGCGGGGGGTGGGGTGGGGGTGGGGGCGTACTGAGCTGTTTGGTTTTTGTTTTGGTACCAGGAACCAAATTTAGGACCTTGGGCTTGCCAGGAAGCTGCTTGCATCCTGGTCCTGTGCTGGACTTTCAATGCTGGCTCTGAGCTCAGTCAGGGACACAAGAGAGAATTACATGGGATGCAAACACCTCCCTGCCTAGAGGTGGGAGGAGGCTGGGGCGGAGGTGGCCCAGGTCTGGAGCAGTAACTACTCCCTGCCCTTTGTCTCTGTCCTCCTTGCAGTTCCTGAAGCCCGGCTGGGACACAAATGGGCCCTGAGTCCCTGTGGAGCACAACACCTGGACCGCTTGCTCAACGTCAAACGAGGAGTCTGACGTTCATTCCTGGGGAGCGCTGGGAAAATTTCCTTGAAGGCTGTCTGCCTTGGACACAGGTAGGCCTGGCCCAGGCGCTTGGCGCTGGAAGACACTCTGCCGGCTCTCTGGGCATCTTTTCTCCTGTGTTCCTCCCTCTTTAAAGCATTCTGCAGCCATCTTGATATTTCTTCTCTAGGACGGGAGGCAGCTAGCATTGTGAGTACTAAGAATGCCAGTCTGGGTGCACATGGGACTTACTGCGCGCTGACCACTTCCCATACAGCCTCCCCTGAAACCCTCACAATGGCCCTGCAAAAGGAGCAGCAGATTGTAGGGAAGAAGCAGAGGTACAGAGAGGCCTGGCAGCCCAAGACCACCAGCGCCAGGGCACAGGTGCCAGGTGCATGCCGAGCCCAAACTCTCCCTGCAGGTGCTGGCTCTAGCATTCCCATCCGTGGCCTTCTGCACTGCTGTTAATAATTCGTCTTGTGTGGTCCTTCTATGTGTCCAGAGTGTGCCGGCTCCTTACAGGTAGAGAACGAGTCTTCAGAATCTTGCTGTTTCCTTCTGTTCCGCTTGAGCTTCCTACGCCCACAAAAGCTGTCAGTAGGGCTCCGCCCGCATCCATGCCTAATCTGGAGGCTCACGCCCAACACTCCGGATGCCGAGGCCTCCGAGGCCCTCACTGCGGCTAGCCACTGTGCTGCATCAGCCTCACGGTTATGCCCTGACAGACACGGGACTGGCACTTCAGGGGGAAGCAGCAGCAGCAGCAGTTGATCATTCCTAAGCAACAAAGATCCTGTTTTTATGCAAACGTCCTCAGCTTTAAAACAAAAACAGATTCCTCACCGGGTGCTTCCCAGTGCCAAGTCTCTTCCCAAAGCACAGATTTTCAGCAGGGGTTTGTGCCTGCAAGGGACCTGCAGGGACTCTGTGTGCAGATCCATTCCTGCTCAGAATGCTCTGGCTGAACCTCGTGGCAGCCCACAGGCAGCATTGGCTGGATGCCACGTACAGGCGTGGACCTGAAGAGAGAAAGAAACGAGGGCACGTCCCGTGCTATGTCCAGGTCTGACTGGTCGAGCTGCTTCCAAACAGGTGCAGGTGTTCCGTGTGACTGAGCCTGCCTTCGAGAGAGCGAGGGTACAGATGTGGGACACCCTGCTAATTCTCAGGCGTGCACAGGGTGGTGACTGGATTGTGGCGGCCACCACGAAGTGTTCACCTGCGCGCTCTCCGATAGTGACTTCATAGTGGAACTACCAGGGAGCAGGGAGCTGGTCACTGGGTGTTACCTGGACGGTGCGCTCTTGTCCCCGGTGCCTTCCTCTCTGCTTCCTGGTAACCGTGTGCTGAGTACGGTCCCCCCAACCCCTTTGCCGCCCCGCGTCTACACTGAAGTCAGCTGACCATAGGTTGAAGCTTCGAAACTGAGAAACAAAGCAGACCTCGCCGTAAAGAGTCATGTGAGTGCCCCCGCAACAAGAAAGTGACTGAGACTGAGTCCAGGGTATGCTTATCAACAGTTCAGCCAACAACAGAAACCTTTTGGAGACAGTGCTTTTCCTGTCTCCAAACAAAAATAGGGATGGTCCCTGGGCTTCAGTTCTCGCCTGACACTCACCTCAGTCATGGGTATAAGTCTGGGTAAACGTGAGCATCGGCTCAGTGCCGCTTAGGGCATGAGGCCCACAAGCGGTGCTCAGGAGAGGCTCTGGCTCAGGTGGCTTTCACATGACTCCAGATCACTCGCCTCCCAGGCCAGCAGCCAATAAAAGGAGGGTGATGGCAGGGTGACACAGGACTTCCCTAGAACGGCAACAGGGCCCACAGGGTCTAAGGTGGGAATGCTGAGGGTTCAGTGATCTGGGAAGGCTTCCTGGAGAGGGAGATACTCCGATTTTACTCTAGGCTCCCTTGCCACACAGCCTTGGCTTGATCTAGAGAAGCTGCTACTCCCCAATTTCTGTACCACAGGGCTACCCCTAAGGCCACTAGGCCTGTCCAGCGGCTACAGGAAGGTATCCACAAGGCAGCACACCCGCTTCAGATGCATTCTGAGATCATGGGTATCCAGAGGCAGCACTTGTGCTGGGATGGGGGCAGAGTGGCACAGCTCACACTAGCAAAGGAGTGGGCACGCCGGGATAGTGGCATTTCTGTACTGTGGTCACGTGGTTCCCCTCCTTCCTGGGGATGCTTCACCCAGGGCTCAAAGGCCCAGCTAAGACTGCAGTTTACGCCCACTTCTCCTGGACCAGAAGCCCCCCAAGTAGCCTCTTCCTCCCTGGAGGGAGAACTCTGTGTGTGTCCCCAGCAGCCTGGGGACTTGGGGTTGGGAGATGCAGGGCATGTGAGAAAGCCTGAGAGGCCACCCAATACATTTCTCTTTCTTGTGCCTCACACAAGGCACATGGTGCCACAGACCTTGTGCTGGAAATCATGGGTGGGTGGGTAAGTCCCGCAGGGGAAAAGGGCCCAGAAGGGGATTTGTGGAAACTACATAGAGTAGAAAGAGTGTGGACAGCAGACAGCATCACAATCCCACACTGTCACTGTCCAGTACCACAAGAACTCCCCGCTCTCCATGCTGGGCAATTCTCTTGCAGGCTTGCAATGAGACTACATTTCCCAGCCTCCCTTGCCACAAGGTGTGGCCATGTGGCTGCATTCCAACCAATGGGATGTGAGCAGACTGGCCCGTCATCTCCGGATCCACCCATTAAAGGGGGAGCTCCCAGGGTTAGGGGGAGACAGAGCTGCCAGAGGAAGGAGTCTGGGTCCTGAGCCCCTGGATGGAAGCCTGCAAGTTAAACACAGGTCTTGAACTGTTGTGCACACAAGATACCAACTCCTCAGGTGTTACATTTTGCAACTGTTAACAGGCGTCGGTCAACGTGGCTTTGGGTATGTTTCCTAGCTTCTCTGGTCTTTGGTTTTCTCATTTATGAGAATTTATGGGGCCTCCTTGAGAAGGACTAAGCTAAAACATACAAGGTGTTCTGTGCCAAAGGCCGGGGGATGACTTTTGTGAGTCCTCCTCACCTTCGCCTCTAAATGATGATTTATAAGTCACTTTAGTTCAACTAAATCTTATTATTACTTTTTTTTTTTTTAATGTATTTGGCACAGGGTCTCACTACATAGCCCGGACTCCTGGTGATGTTTCTGTCTTCAGCCTCCCCAGCGCTGAGATTACAGACACGTACCACCACGCTGGGTCTCGATGCTCGCTGCTGGGCATGGGCTGGCGCAGTATGTGGTTCATTTTTGTTTATAATTTTAAATGACATAAAGAGTAAATATTTTCTGGGCGTTTCCAATGACCAGGAACCTGGGACACTGCACTGTTTGTCTCAGGGAGGCTGCCCTAAGCACAACAGCGTACATGACACGTGGTAGCTCGTACTGGTATTCATAGCAGTACTGCTGAGAGGGCTGAGGCACAAGACAGCAGCAAACGCTTGCGCAGCCCTTTCGGATGTGTCTGAGACAGCACGTCTACGTTTCGTCAGGCTCCAGGCGATTAGGAGGGACAGCCAAAAAGGGCAGGGCCACCTGACGCCCAGGCCGGGATTCGCTTTTCTCTCTGTGTTATGACTGAGAAAATAAGCTGAGGCTACAGACAAGCGGCTGCTCCGCGTCCAGTCGCAGCGCTCCCTGCCTCTGGGCCCTTCCCTCCTCCAGAGCTGCGTCAGGAAACAGACAAGAGGCAGAGCCCTCCACGGTGTCAGACACCCCAGCACTGCCTCTTGCTGGCTGGAGAAGACCTTGTGTAGGGAGGGCTGAAATTGAACAAAGCGCGCCAGCTTCAAGTCGTGCCGCCTCCTTCCCCACGAATGTGCTCCTCTCGGAAGGTCTAATTATAGCGACTTCTATTTTCTTGTAAATAATCACATCTGTCATAACTGACTCAACCGATCCAAGGCTCTGAGTTGGCAGTCTTGGCAGCCTGAGCCAATGTGTCAATTATACCAAGGAGGCTGTGAGCAAAGTCACATGAAGGGACCGAAAAAAATTAGTCACAGTCATATAGATGGTGGGGACCAATATGTGCTTTTTCACAACAGCACTATCGACAGAAAATCCCCAAAGTGTTCCGTGTGTGCCAATCGCCCAGCAATGCATCTCGGTAAAACAGACGCGGCCAGCCAAAGAATTAAAGCCCTCTTTTGGAGAGCCGATCCGAGCACTGGCTGTGTAGGTACCCCAGAGTGGGCCACCGCTCTTGAAGCTTGCTGCCAGAAGGCAGGCAGAGGAAGAGCTTCAGGACTCGCTAAGGGCTGGCCTCTCACATAGGGCGGCTCAGGCAGCAGAGGGAAGGCGCTACACGTGGCTTTGGGGTCAAGCCTGTCCCCACTCAGGTGAATATAGCACAGGGTGGCTAAACGAAAGAACTGGTCTTCCTGAAACCAGCTCTACCTTGTCACTTGCGAATGGTGACGGTTCTGCCCAACCCTGGGCCCACATGGGACTACACCAACTGGGACTGCGTGAGTCTGCAGGACAGAGCACACCCTTGGAGCTCGAGTTGTCGCCATCACTGATGCAGTACGGTGTGCGAAGTCCTGTTCACGGTCCCCGTGATGGGCTCATCCGCCACTCAGACTGCTGCAAGTACAAGAGAGGAGCCGAGAGGCGAGATCACCTGCCGGCCTCCCCCACAGGGCATCTGAACTCTGGCTTGCTGGTCAAGCCCGTGGAAAGCTCTGTGACACAAGCATCTTCCTGGGGAAAACGGGACAATGTAAGGCAGCTCTGCTCCCGGGCCCAGATGCCTCGAGCGTGGACACAGTCTCAGTGACCAGCAGGTGTGGCCTCCCGCAGCTGCCACCAGTCTTGTGACCAGAGGGGTCAAGAGCGCAGGCCCAGAAGTTGTTTGTCAGGGGCTTCCATGGCCTCCCCTACTTCCAGCGTGCCTCGCGGAAAGTCACCCCGACTTCTGCATTTCAGTTTTCACCTCTATACAAGGAGAACAGAGCAGCACCTACTACTTGGTGTGGGGTCAAGAATCAACGTGGTCTCGCAGGTCAGCAGCTTAGAACAGGGCCACGGGCAGTGGGACCTGTCAGAATTTACTGGCCTGCTACAAAGTCAGGGGCCTTCCTTCTCCCCTGTGCTAATGGGGAACTGAACTCAGGGCCTCTCTGTTACACCACATCCCCAAACCCTTTCCAGTTTTTGTTTTGAGACATGGTCTCTCTGTGCAGTCGGGTTCAAAGCTGTGACCCCCTGTCGCAGCCTCCCAGAGGGCTGACACGCCAGGCCTGTGCAGCCACACCTGGGTCTCGCCTGGCATTTATTGATATACATGTTTAATACATTAGTCCCATTAGGTTTTTGACTCATACCCCTTAGTAGGCGTGGAATTTCATAGTCAGCCCAGAAATTCTGGCACGCAGCGTAGTGCTAAGAGCACCAAGATCCTCATTTGATCTCCTAGAGCCGAGTGCCACCTCCTCCAGAGAAAATTCACTTCCAGAGCAACGACCAGGCAGAGGGTTCTGGCCAACAATCGGGAGTCCCCAGTCCTGGCCCAGGGCTCCCTTCCCCTCTCTGGAGCCTGGGGATGTTGCTTTCCCTGCCTAGGTACTAATTTTCTTTGGTCCTGGGTCTCAGTTGCTTTGCGTATAAAGTGGGATAAGAGTGATGACGATTACAGAGCTCCTAAGAGCTAGGGGCCAAATCACACTGCTCAGGGATATGGATGAGGTCCTGGCCACAGCCTGCGTGGGCTTGAAGCACCCGGCCAGGACCCAGGGCCCACACTCCGCTCGTCAGTTTCCTTGTCGTGCGTCCAGCTGTGTCTGCCCAGCACACTTTTCCCCAGCAGCCCCTGGCCCGCAGCTTTACTTCCTTCAGCTGTTAGGTTACTTTTCTTCACAACCGACGCTTTCGAACTATGGTTATTGCTTGCTGTTGGTCTCTCGTGGGACCAAACAGGTAAGTTCTAGGAGAGAAGGAACCTCTTCCCATTGGCTTCCCCAAGATCTGGGAACAGAATCTGGCACTGTGCAGGGGATGGAGGAAGCTCCACGGTCCACTGGATAAGCGGATGGCGAGTCCTGGGTACATGGCGCATGCTGCCTGTGGCACAGCGGTCCTGCACTGTCTCCAGACCTGGCCCCTCTCCTTGGACACGCTGTTCTGCAGTACCCACCTGTACTCACCGAGCATGCAGCCCAAGCCCAGCCCTGCGTGCGGTGCCTGTGACCGGGGGAGCTGTGGCCGGCTCTCCCACCGCGGTCTCCTCCGCTTCTCGGCCTGGCTCCCACCCTCCTTTCCTGCAGCTGCACTTGCAGCACCTTCCGGCATGAGCTGGGACACCAGGGAGCCACACGCCCTGCTCCCATGGGCCATAATGTTCTCGGAGTCCCTGGACTTGGCCCACCCCTGCCTGTCTGCTGAGATCCTGCAGGGCCATCTCTCAGGGCCGTGCTCATGGTCGCTCAGCCCTGTGTCCTCTCTGTGTGCAATGAGACGACAGAAGCCACTCGCTGACCGTCTCTGAGGTCTTGGGCCCGGGGCCAAGTGTTCTCTGCCCGGCACATTGAATCCTCAGAGCAGTCAGTACAGGAGAGGTTGCCGCTCCTTACTTTGCAGATGAGGAAACTGGGTTCTGAGAGGCAAAGGACTGCATGTGTTGCTGCAGCTCACGGCCAGCAGGGTCTTCTCTGGGGCCTTGTGCCACTCGCCGGCACAGCTGCCACTGAGGGCTGTGCTGAAGCTGTGGGTAACAAAGTGACCAGAATGGGCTGGCCAGAGAACCACTGGTCGGCAGGAGCCTCTGGCCAGGCCAGGCAGTCCTACCCAGCCCCACGACATGCTGTCATATGATCGTGAGGTCACTGCAAACTTAGCCAGTGCCACCGTCCAGTGTGCCTCGCTGCATTTCCACAGAGCTAATGAGCAGCCTTCCCAGATACCTTCAGGGGAACCAGAGATGCTGGCTTTGTGGTCTTTTTTTCCCCTCCCCATTTAACAGCCTGAAAATCATTTTTAAAGACTGACGTTGGTCTGGTTCCGCCGATCTCGGCAACCCCTGCTGGTGTCTCATGACCGTCTTTCTTTTCCCTTGGTCCTGGCAAAGCAGCCCCAGAGAGACACAGCCCGGCAGCTGCCCGGAGCAAGGCCACAAGGGCCGCGGGTGCCGAGGGCTCAGACCCACAGCAAGGCAGCACCTGCCTGCTTCTCATGCCAGTGGTGGGAGATTGAGTGCGACGGAGCGGGAAGGAGGCAAAGCTCTTTCAGCTGTCAGCCTGCCTGCTTCCTAACTCCATAGCACCAGGCTGTGCGCAAGTCCAACAGAGACCCCCTGGGCCGCTTTCCAAAGCATTTGGAAAATAATGGCAGCAAGGCTCCAGGTGCCCAACTCCTTACTTTTTGCAAGGCAGTGTACAGTGTTGGATTTACACGGTCTCTTAAAGTGCATATTTTTAGTGAAGACATGCACGCCCATGGATAAGGAAGCAAATGCCACGGAGGCTTACAACGAAAACCACCGGTTCACAGGGGAAACTAACTCTCAGCCTCACCCAACGGATGCTCTAGGAAAGGTGACCTTTCAAACCCTTGCATGCAACTTCTGTGGGTGGAGCTCTCTGGGTACAGGACGTCTTAGACATCATTAGGAAGACAGCATGCTGCGGAGACAGTCTGTGCCCTTGTTCACTGGTGAGCATCACGCGCTGGCTTGGACGTCTGGCACGGTTGCCCCTTCTCTGAGCAATTCCTCAGCTGTGAACCTGGAGGAGGGAGGGCGAGCTGCAGGCTGGGAGCCGGGGGCCAGGCAGCTCAGAGGATGCGCTGTGGACTGCCGCAGGCAGAGCTGGTGCGCCCCAGACTGTGACTACCAAGTGCTGCTGTTGCCCTACACGTCACAGTTTCCCGAGTGTCTGTGTACCTTGCTTCTGTGTGGTTCTCACATTTAAGAAGTGTCAGGCTCTTAAATGTATCCAAAGGTAGGGCCGGCAAGATAGCTGAGCAGACTAAGCGCCTGCTTAGGCAAGTGCAAGGACTGGGGTTCAGTCCCTGGCACCAAAGACCATACTGGCGCCGCCCTTGGGTGCGCTGAGCCAGCCACCAAGTCCTGGCGTGATGGTGCAAGTATGTAATTCCAGCACTGTGGGGGCTGCAAACAGAAGGATCACTACGAGTCTGAGCTGCACAGTGAGACCCTGTACCAAACATATTTTTAAAAAGTATCCAAACATAAATTATTATATGTGAGTAAGTAAATCGAATAAGAACAAAGTGAACTTCTGGGTAGCAGGCTAATTCCCTAGAAGCAGAGGGAATGGTCCCTTGGGTTTCCCTGTGAATGGGGAGGGGTGACCCTGGTGACACAGCCTCTCTGAGTCCTACTGGCAGAGTTCAAGGGCCAAGGCTAAGGCCTCAGCGCTGTCATTTTTAACACAGAGGCTTCAAGCACGGTGGCTGAGAATCGCTATCTGGGCCCGTCTTCCACCCATGACTGGGTGGTGTATGGCAGCTCAGTCTCCCCTGGGCTCAGTCTTTCACCTGAAAAATGGGGCCAATCAAGGCACCCAATCAAGAGGAGGCAAGGCCTTGCGCACAGAGCTCATGGCGGGAGGCAGACGGGGGCATGGGCTGGAGTGTGGGCAGCCCGGTGCCCAGCAGTCCTGGCCACGCAAGCCTGATGCCTCGTTCCTACAGTGCTGATTCTGGGCATCACATGCAGGTTCCACCGACTTGGATGGCCTTAGGCCACAGTGTGCCTGGCCACCGGAAGTGCCTAACACATGGGTTTGAAGGCAAAGCTCTGTTTTCCCCATTTCTACCTATAGCACTGATTATGGTGTTTTTACCTTTCCTCCCATGCAGTCTGGAAACCTTGAATAAATGTCAGAAGGAATTCCCTAAGCCAACTATATGTAATATTATTAAAGAGGGAACCATTTCATACATTACTGAAAGCTTAGAGGGATATTTTCAACGACATTACTTGATAAGTATGTTATTTAGAGCCTAGGTGGCATAGCTAGGACTTGTCATTAACACACCAGTGGTTTGCTCCTTCACCTCGAAACCGCTGGGCCTCCCTAGCTGTCCTGGCATGGACAGCCCCACGGCGACAGCAGTAATGGGGACTCTTGCACAGGCCCCTCCCTCAGGGCTGACCCCTCCCTCAGGGCTGACCCCCTGGCCTTGCCTCACTGTGTGGTGGCTCCTCGCCCTTCTCCGGCCAGCGATCGAGGGGCTCAGGCCAGAGCCTGAGGACAGCAGGGTTGGGGCTGCCCCAAAGCAAAGGACTCTGGCTCTCAGCCTCAGCTTTGCCAGAGTCACCCGTGCGCCCAGGCCTGGCTTCAGGAGGCCCAGGGCACATGATGGCGCAGGTTCATCCTCTGGGTGACGGCAGCTCTCCTGCAGCCCACCTCCTCAGGCCTTTTGGCCTTCTGGTCAGGAGCCCTGCCCGTGCTAGCTCACTTCTCTGTGGCCCTGCATCAGCCTGCTGGTGATGCTGTCTGCAAATGCTGCCTGTCCTGCTGGGAACCCTGCTAGGTGTCTTTCAAAGCCAGGCCTGGCCTTGCTGCCCAGAGAACAGGCTACGTTCATGTGCAACCGCCCGAAAGCCTGTGGACAAGAGAGCACAGCTCCTGCGTGAGGACTGCTCTGTGCAGGAGTAGAACAGGGAACTGCACCAACGAGGTGCTTGGGGACCGGGACGGAAGTGAGTCCGAGACGGCTTCCTGGGGGAGGGGCCACTAACCTAACTCATGAAAGACGGGGTGACACTCTGGCAACATGTTAGGGAGGCTGGACTGTAGCAAATCTGGAGGGGAGGCCCATGCACTCTAGCAGCCTTGCAAAGGAGAGCCCGGGGGCGCGGGGTGCAGGGATGGCAGGAGGGCAGCTGGGTCCCTCCCTGCACGCAGAGGCTGGCCGGGAGGCTCTGCCCTCATGCCAGGGCTTGGCCTCTCAATGCCAGTTCCTGGGTTCCTTCACCTGGGGCCCTTGGGCTGCGAGGCAGGCCTGAAGCTTGCTGTTCTGCCCTGTGGCCCAGGCTACTAGAGGCAGCAGCACTGCGCTGCTCCAAGCCCAGTGCTGTGGCTGTGGTCAGCCCAGCCCCCGCGGACCTCTGTGGCCACACAGGGAGCGGCAGCCAACACCGGCTTCCTGCGGCCCTCTGTGCTCTCTCAGCCCACCACCAACTCCTTCCCTTCTCAGAAAGAGCACTGTCAGCATGGCTTCTGAGGCCACAGTAGGAAGGGACTTGCAGGTAAGGTCGCAGGACAGGACACATGTGGCCTCTGGCCTCGTCTGGAGCCTGCTGTCCTCGCTGTCCTGGATGGGCATCCTACTCGCTGGGGGCTTCTAGAGATAGACCTGGGTCTGTCTGTAGGCAGACAGGGGGCCCCGAGGACCTCAGGGCCTCCAGGCCTCAGTGAGACCCTGGGCAACGGCAGCTACATCCTCTGTGCGGTGCAGGGCTCAGCCATGAGGATGTGGCCGGACGCCTCCCAAGGACACGCCGGTGCCAGCTGAGGAGCAACGTGCCCCCGATAGGCCCCCAGCACGCAGCGGCCTCAGACGCTGGCCACGCAGCCTCAGTGTACTCTGGACTGCAGGATACCACAGGCGCAAGTTTTGTCATCTTTGCTCCCAGCACTCACCACCACACCTGGCACGCAGCCGACGCTTAGCAGAGGTTTGCTCTCTAAACAGTAGGAAGTGAAGTAAGCCCTACCAAACCCTGCTGGTGACAATGGGGCTCATGAAACCTGCCGGCCGGCCGGCCTCCCTCCTTCCCTCCTTCCCTCCTCCTCCCGAGTCCCTATGAGGCACCATGCACCTTTCTGAGGCCCAGCTCACACACCCCTTCCCTAGGCAGCAGACTCTTCAGCCGAGTGGCCCAGTAGACTAAGGCAGGAAGCTTCTAAGAGCATGTGCCCCAGGGATTCTGCCTGTGTGCCTGGATGGACCGGGCACTTGGGCTTCTGGAAGCTTCCAGTTCTGGTGCAGGGAGGACAGTATGGCTCCAGGGTGGCATACGATCAGGATCAGGACAAGAGCTAAGCTTCTGAGGAGAGTAACGGAAGGTACCACTGGGTGGGTGGAGGGGGATGGGGCAGTTTGACTGGCTGGAGCTTGAGAAGTGACTCTGTGGAAGCTGCTGCCCGGCCAGCTGACCACCAGCAGCCCAGAGTGGGAACATCCGGCCAGCATGTGCAGGTGGGGGAGTCCTGGCCTGCAGGGCCAAGGGGCAGGGGCCACAGCAGAGAAGGGTCTTCCACGGGGGACAGGAGAGAGGGGCGTCATGTCACATCCACAAGAGGAAGACTCGAGCCCCCCACAAAAGTCTGCTGAGAGGCTGGGGTGAGCCTGAAGTCACCTCACCACCTCCCACAAACCACTCCAGCTGGAGGAACCCCACCCCGCCGACCTGAGTCAGCCCCGCCTACCTGAGTCAGCCCCGCTGGGCCCTGTGGGCGGCTCAGGAAGAGGGAAATCCCTGACCCTGGCCACGGCCTTTCACTTTCAGCTTCCCAGCCCAGTGTCCGCATCCCCCCCCCCCCTTCAGCCCAGAACAGGAAAGAGGCTGAGAACCAGGGTTCCAGCCCAGGCTGGCCACCAGCTGTGCCCAGTGCCCCTCGTGTTCACTGGCTACTGCCTCCCCAGGCTCCTGTCCCAACTGGAGGAAGACGAAGCCCTTGGGCATGCCTCCCTGCCTCCTCCAGGGCTGGAAAAAATGACTTCCCAGAGACACTGGGTCCGTAGGGGAGAAAACAAACATCAAATTCCAGAGGAGGAGAGAGAGCACTCGTCCTTCCATCGTGCCCCACCACAGTGACACGGACCCGCTAACGTGTCCGGTGGCTGGGCAGCTGGGGCCCGCCCCAGGCCCTTCCCCTTTTGCTTTCTCAAATCAGCCCTGGATGTAGCCCCCTATCTACCTGGCATCTGGCGGCCGGGACTGCTCAGCACTTGTCCTGGCTCAGTACCACCTGGCCTGGTTAAGGATGCGTTCCGGCAGTTCTGCGGACGCCCTTAGGTGGGAAATGGAGTCTTGTCCTACAGGACCTCCTGAAGGCCTAAGTCAACAGCTGCTCCCTGGGGCTGGGGCACCTGCAGGCCTCTGACAGGCAGCCTGGCCCACCGCAACAAGCCAGCCTGTGCGGGACAAAGCCAAGCCAACCAGCATCTGCTGAGAGCCTGTGTGGCCACCTCTGCCACGCAGGCGGTGAAACTGAGGCCTTCGTGGGATGCCTGACTGGCTCGAAGTGGGAGGCGGCAAGGAGTGGCTGAGCCCGGCGCCTGGGGTCTCCCAGCCCCTGCTGAGTATGGAATTTCTCTCGGCCACATACTTATTCCAGAGCAGCAGAAAGATGGAAAACGGAAAGAGGGAGCTCACTTTCCTCCAGTGAGCGTCTGGGACGCAGGGACACCGCTGAACATCTGCGCTCCCTTAGGTCTGGACTTCTGTTTTGAAAGGAAAACATCTTGTGCATTCCCAGGGTACCCACATATAAGCCCCACACCCAAAATAGTTCATCTGGAAAACTGTCAAGTTGCTACTCAGGACACTTCATCTGACAGGACCATCGGGGCAGGTGTGCAGGAAGATGGTCCCTTATGCAATTATTTTATTAAAATTGATAATCTTCCTGATATGCCCTTCAACTTTATTACAGAGACCCGTAATGAAGTAAGTAATTAGGAGTAAATTCTGGTCCTCTGCAAATCTATTTTCATGGGTGGTTATTAAACAAACAGTCAAACTCTATAGAAAGGCCTAGCCTCTTTGTTCCCAAAAGGCTTGATCTGCAGAGCTGAATGAGAGTGTGACATTCCCTTGCTGTGGTTAAAGTTGTGTGTAAGTGTTGTGCATGCCCACAGAGGCCCACAAAGCATGCCCTTCCCAGGGGTGCTGGTTGTAGCGGTGTGTGCCCCAGTAGTCAGTTTGGTGTGCAAAGCTTTGCCAAGCTCTTCCAGGCAAAGGCCCCCATGACTTCGAAAGAGGGAAATACTGCGCCTTGTCCCTCAGCTCCCGCCTCCTCCTCCCTCCTTCTCTGCTCCCCACCCCTTTCCTCTGTCTTCCTTCCCTCCGTTGGGATTCGGCTCTTGGGGACCACTGGCTGTTCTCAGGACAAACCCAAGCATGTGCTGGTGGCCTGCCTTGAGGGTCACCAATAGCTTGCAGAGCAAAGATGTTTTATCCAGTGCCAGGACAAACCCTGCTGTGCCAAGTCCCCAGCCGCTTGTGTCCCGGATGAGGGCCGGTGTGGGCCTAGGGCACTGCCTTGCTTGGAAAGCTCAGAAATCTGTGTTGAGCGTCCACTCTGCCCAAGGGGTGGACGTTGCAGTGGGGGGTGTGCTGTCATGTCTGGGACACAGGTAATCCCTGTCCGTCTCTGCAGAAGCAGAGGTGCTTGTTGCCACAGAAAATGCTAGAGGCCAACAGGATTCTGGCTATAGCTGCTGTGAGGGACCTAGGGAATAGGACGAAAGGGACATAAGAGTGAGCAGTGCCATTTGTCCTCAAGGCCATCTGAAGTGCAGGACAGAATGTCACCAGCTATGCCACATGAATGGTGAAGAAGCAGATGGCATTTCCTGTTCTCCAAAGTCAATTCAAATGCCTATGACTACTGCAAGGGAAACAGAGTAGAGAGTGGGGGCGCAGGACTCTTCCAGAACCTCATAAAGAAGGAAGGCCCCTCACGGTGGGTATCTTGGGAGAATAAGAAATAAGTCCCTCTTTTCAAGAGC
This sequence comes from Myocastor coypus, assembly GCA_004027025.1. NCBI lineage: Eukaryota > Metazoa > Chordata > Mammalia > Rodentia > Myocastoridae > Myocastor > Myocastor coypus. The sequence goes on from PVJA010004286.1 coordinate 48,952, forward strand.
TTTGCAGTTGAGAGACATCCCGCAGGCAGCTCAGGGCCACAGGACTGCTTCAGTCTATGCTTTTTTTTTTTTTTTTAAATTTTATGTATTTAGTACAGGGCCTACAGGGTCTCACTACACACTGGACTCACAGTGATCCTCCTGTTTCCAGCCTCCCAAGTGCTGGGATTACAGGTGTGCAGCACCAGGCTCAGTCTCAGTGTGCCCCAAGGGTGGGGCTGGCATGGCATGTTGGGGATCAAACCCCAGTTTCTGCGTCTGCCTACACAGATGCTTTAATCCGCTGAGCTATCAGGCAATCAATGCATTCTCCTTCCTGGAGATGAGAACTCTGATGTTGAAATCACACAGCAACAAAGATGAAGTTCACCCAACAGCACGGAGTAGCCATGCTCCAGACATCCGGTCACCTCCACTCTCTCCCTCCAAATTCTCAATGATTCTGTGGCAGACAACTCTGCAACGGCAAAGCTGAAAAACAAAGGCTAGGGCAAGACAAGGAGGCACACCGTTCTAGGCCGGCGTCCCCTGCCAGTCCCTCGAGGCCGCGTGTGCCACTTCTCTCCTCTGTGACTACGAAACAGCTGTGCTGCCAACCATGTCACTCAGGCCTTGGGGCAAGCTAGGGACCCAGCCTGACAGTGGAGGGGTGGGGAGGGTCAGAAGGAAGGAGGGTGTGGACGTGCAAAGCAGATAAACCGCGGTACCCTGAACACCCTTCCAGGCCAGCACGCAGTGGAACGCGCTGTCACCGAGGCAGGGCTGACTATGTATGGAGCAGAGGGACCCAGACCGCTCCTGGGGCAAGGAAATGAGAAACCCGAGGAAGGGCGGGCTCGGCTGACCTGCAATACTCCCCTCTTCCGTGCCGTGCAGTGGTAGGCTGGCCGGCCACAGGCTCAGCTGGGGAAGAAGGTGCCCAGCAGTCCTCTACCGTTCTCCATCTCCAGAGCCAATGTGGAAACTCACAGCTTGGCTAGAGTAGGACGCTAGCACCAAGGCTCGCAAGGTGGGTTTCAAGGGCATTACTGCAAAACAAAGAAATCCCCATAGAGAAACCCGACAAAACCCAGCGTTCCATTCATTGCCGTGGCATCCCTCGGGGCCAGTGACATGGGACACACAGGAAGTGTACGGCCATGCCCTGGGCCCTGCGTCTCTTCCACTCTGTCCTGTCCCTAGACCTGGGTGGAGCTGAGGCGCAGGCACGCAAGAGCATGGGGTCAGAGCCCTGGCCTTCTCTGTGGAACCCCTCGAGCTCAGGCTCTGCCTCTCAGCCTCGCCCAGCCTGGCTTCCTCCTCTACTCCGTGAGAGGTGGAGAGGGCGGAGGCCAGCTCTGGAGGGAGGGGGCGGAATGCTCAGGAGGGCTGAGCTGGGGCTGCGTCAGAGGCTGGGGAACGTGAGCCATTAGCACTGACACCGTTATGCCCGCATCGTTAGTGCTTGCCAGTAATTAGGGGCTCATTAAATGTTAATTTTCTTTATGCCAGACTGGCTGCTCAATGCAAAAGCAAGCTGTAATGCTATCCTACAGAATGGAGGAAAAGTAAATAGGCTGTAATTTTAAAAGATGTTGGATGTCTGTACAGCTGCCTAGGACAGCTCCTCCTCATCCACCAGGAGGAAAACCTGAGTGCTATCTCTGGAGCCTGAGATGGCATGGGGCTGGGTGCCAGGGAGCTTCTGTGCACGCCAGGGCTTTGCCTGGTTCCTCTGTCAGGGCCACAGCCTGATGAGCAGAGCTGAGGCCTGCCCACGGGGAAGAGGAAGAGGTTCTGGTCATCTGAGTGGAGAAGAGGACAAGGTGAGGATGGACAGTGGCTGCTGGGGTAGCACTTGGGGGCACAGAACTCCAGATACGGGGCACTACTACCCTCGTCTGCCAGGCTCCCTGGAGCAGACGAGAAGGGAGATGTTTACAGACTGTGTGCGTCCTTTTCTGCCCCAGAAGCTCTAATACCAACAGTTTCAAATGATGCAGGCACGGACTATCAGCAGCCCCAGCTAGAGGTGGCAGTCGGGAAGGCCGTGGGGTTGGATGTCTCCTGGGGAATCTGAGGAGGGAGACGTATGCCTTTGCTTGTGAGGCAGCCACTATGGCACTGGGTGGATCTGTTCCTCCCATGTGCTATCCCGGCCAGGGACCCTCCTAGTGGCTCTTGCAGTCTGTCCAGAGAGGACAGAGTGGAACAGACTCAGGGCCCGGTCATACACCTCCTGTGTGTCCCGTGTCACTGACTCCGAGGGATGCTACGCAATGAATGGAGCACTGCTTTTTGTCGGATTTGTTTCTCTGTGGGATTTCTTTGTTTGGTAATAATGCCCTTGAAACCCAACTTCAGAACCTCGGCCCCAGCGTCCTACCCAAGCTGTGAGTTTCCACATTGGCTCTGAAGATGGAGCATGGCAGAGAACAGCCCGCTGGTCTTTATTCCACACACACACACACACACACACACACACACACACACACACACACGCGCGCGCGCGGGGTGTCGAAACTCAAGTGACAACTTGCCTCTATGGCACAAGATAGCACAGTAAGATTGTCGTGAAGCTTTAGTACATTTGACCCACTCGTATTTCAGGTATTTTCTTTTTCCCCAAAATGTGTAAAATGGTGACAAAGCCACCAGAGGATAGGATCTCTTGAATGAGAATCTGTATTAGTGCCACGAAGCACCTTTGAGGGAGGAAAAAGGCACCTCTGCCACGACTTCCGGCCCTGCGATCTTCCCTATGCAGACCCCTCGCCTCTACAGGGGCGGCGAGGCCAGGTCCCCGCATCATCCTCTCCAGGACGCATCCTGCGTCTTCACACTCTCCCAGAACAGGCCCCACTGCGATGGCTCTGGTGCCACTCAGAGCTTGCCCTGAATTCTGGCTCTGCAGCTCACCGGGCAGCCAGTCCAGTTGAATTCTTGCAACGTCAGCTTCCTTGTATGTGAAGTGGGTGTAAAGTTTCTATCAGTGGGGCTGTTAGAAGCGCTACGTAACCCTACGCCTAGCACCGTGCAGGCAGGACGCGCTTGGCTCACCGGCTGCCCCGCAGCAGACATCCAGCAAGTTTCTTTCTGAACTCACCGCCTTTAAAAGTGGAGTTTGGCGTTCAGCTCAAGCTCTGTTGAAACGAGCTGAGCACTGAAAGGAGGAGAGAGAGCTGTCGTGGACACTTGCGGCACAGCTCTGTGTCCACTCAGGTGGCAAAGGAGCGCCTGATGGCAAAGAAAGGTCATGGCTACGCCAAAAGAAGGGAGTGGACCGAAGTGATACTCGGGTCCCATAACCACACGATGCAGAGCAGGGGACAGAAAGTCAGGCAGGTTGGCGGAGGGAGGCCAGGAGCCCCGGAACCCCAGACAAAGATCCCCCGACTGCCTCAGGTTAGGGTCCCCTGCCCATCTTCCCATGCAGTGGCACGGACCTGCCACCAGGGGCAGGCGCGGGCAGCAATTCCTTCCACACCCTTGTGGGCCCAACACGAAACTCACAGGGCCTCCGAGAGACAGCCACTTAGCTACTCATGCAGTGGCCCAGTCGCTCCACAGACTCCTCTGTGAACTTACGAAGCGGGCCAGCTTTGTGCTGGTGCTGGGGACACAGAGACAAGCAGGAAGCTCTCCCGGTGGTGCAAGGCAGCTCAGAGTCTGCCAGGCAGACCAATGGGCAAACAGATTGGGATCCACAAGTGAACAGCCGCTGCCTCAGCTCGCTTGTCTCTCCGAAGAGGGAAGAAGCGTCTCCCTCAGGAGCAGGCAGACTGAGGCTGAGCTGCAGGGATGAGTCTTCCTGAGGTGGGCGGATGGGAGAGGGGGATGTGCTCGGGGCTTAGGGGCCCGTATCACGGCTTGCATCTGAGTGCTAAGGCCTTTTTCAGAGGTGGCTGGATCTGTGGCGTGTGACCCTGGGGTCAAGGCTGTGAGATTCCCGAATCAGCCCACTGCTTGGCTTGGCACAGCCCTGGCTAGGACTGAGGAGGGTGGGAGTGCTGCCCCCACAGTCGGTGGGCAGGGTCCCATCTCGCTCTTGCTGCTTTTGCTCTCTTCCTCCGCATGAGAAGCTGCCCCTCTGCCCTGCCGCCCTCCCTGGGAGCCAGCCCGTTACGGGCTGAAATCTGCACGGACCGTGAGCCAGATAAACCTTTCCTCTTTTAACTCTGAGCGTCGGGTATTTTGTCCCAGCAACGTGAGAGCAGTGACTAGGGCAGACAGAGTAGATGGCGGGGTGGAAGCCGTCACAGCAACAGGCGCCTTGCAGATGGCGGTCGGCTCCCAGGCCGTGCAGGGCCACGGCCAGCGCTGGGGACTCGGGCCCACGAACTGGAAGTTATCCGCCAGTTTGCATGTGGACCGTAGAGGTCATGAGGTCATGATTGTTTTTAATGCCTCTGGATGAGTGCACGACTTCTACGCCCCGCTGCTGCATCAGCCCTTCGCTCTCCAGGCTCCCCACAAAGCCCCTGGATGCACTCGGGGCTAAGACTTCTGGGCAACCAGCAGAGGTCTGGGGAGGTCAGTGAGCCATGAGCAGCGCTGATGTTTGAGAACCATGCATCAGTGCAGCGCGGAAGGGAAAGACCGGTGACGGGTGACACCGTGTGCATCTTTTCCTCTTATTTGGGAAAAGCAGATGCCCAAAGCCAGCTCTGGAAGTTTCGATTCACTTTTGGGCAGCTGCGCCCAGCATTAGGTCACCCTCTTATTTCAACACATGCAGGGCTCTCGCATTCAATTCCATTTATTAACTCAGCAACAATTTATTGAGCAACGGACTCCGCCCAGGCTGGGTGCTGGAGGAGGGGACAGGGGACATGGGCATGAAAGGATAAAGTCCAAGGGGTTGGCAAGCTTGGAGTCTCCACGTGTGTCACCACACCCCTGTCAGTACTAGTGGGCAGCCCAGGGCAGTGTGGACCCTGCACACAGCCCGTCACCGCAGGCGACTGCCAGGCGTGGCGTGTGTGGCAGGAGGGTGGGCGCCTTTGGTCCCACAGTTCACCCGGCAGGCAGACTTCCCAGAGGCAGGACCCCCAGGCTTCTGTTGTTAGGGGAGCAAATCTATTTGGGCCAGGTGCAGTGTCTACAAGGCCACTGACCGAACAAGAAAGCAAGACAGCTGGCCCTGTTTCTGTCATTTGCTGTCTGAGTCTGCCATGTCTTCCTCATCCGGGAACCTCAGGGTTTACTCCTAACTCTCCTGCAGATCAATCAGTGCTCCACTCCTCACCCTTACCTTGGAAGATCAGTGGGCTGAGCGGGTTACAAACAAGCAGGGTCCCTCTGGCAGGGTCCCTCCTGCGAGCTGGAGGAAACCAGAGAGCCCACTCTGCAGAGAGGACCCAAGGCTACTCCTCCATGGCTCCCCGGGGCCCACGGATATGATCCAGCAGGTATTTTCTCTGACTTCGGAAGCACGGGAAATGCACTCCGGCTTTGGACATGATGGAGTCAGACCCCAGGGGTCACAGTCCACCAAGGGAAATTGGTGCGCTGGCTCTGTGGGACCTGTGACTCCTTGGGCAGGCCCTGCAGGTCAGAGGAGAGGCTGGACCTGCAGTGTCTCTCACCCTGGGCTGCTGGGGATGGCCCCTTGTTCTATGGGGGGGATGGGGTGCCTCGTCAGAGATGGGGGGCATCATGGTGCCCTAAGCTGCAGTGACTCAGTGCATATGGCCAGAGACAGGCCAGGGCATAGTGATGATGCCAGCCTACCCTGCTGGGGCACTGCTAAGGGTGCAGCACTGGGCTCAGCACCGCACATGGAGAAGCCCCTGAGGGCCACAGCACCCGTGAGCAGCGAGGCGATCTCTAGAGCCCAGTCAGACTGGCAAGGAGTCGTGCCAAGGCAAAGGTGGTGTGGGAGTCCTTCTGTCACTGCCTCTGAAGCCCTGAGCTGTGTTCTGCTGGGTGGAGACAGGACCGTGCCCAGGGTGAGGTAAGGGGGCCACCCAGGCCCCCGGGAGGCACAGCCCTGGGAGGTGTCTGCCTCAGCCTTTCTGCGCCTGGGAATAGGGGCCTCCTCCAGCTTCACACATTGGGGCCCTCACTGGCTCTGCCCCAGTCCTGGTCCTGGGTAGCTCCAGTGCATGAGCCTTGCTTACCCCTGCTAGCCAGATGACTTCTCTTTTCCTGGGCCTCAGTTTTCTGGGCTACAAAATGGGGCTAATGGCAATATCGAGGATTGGCCGAGACATGGAGAAATCCGAACTCTTAAGTGCTGGGGATGTTAGGTGGTGTGGGTGCTCTGGAGGACAGTTTGCCAGTTTTTGACAAGTTAAACAGAGTTAACACAGGACCGAGCAGTTCTTTTCTGAGGCATTCCTGTGCCTCTCTCGGTATCCAAAAGAAACAAAAACACATATTGCAAAGGCTTGGACACAAATGTTTGCAAAGTATCATCCTAACATCCAAAAAGCAGAAGCGGCCCAACTGCTCATCAACTAGCAAACAGCTAACAAAACGTGGCAAACCCACGTTTGGAGACGAGGTGGCCGTAAAAGGAAATGAAAAACGGAGACACGCTGCAGGGCCCACGACCCTCAAAAGCATTCCGCCAAGTGAGAAACGCCAGACACCAAGGCCTCACCTCGAAGGATGCTACCTGTGTGAAGCATCTAGAAAAGGCAAATGCAGGCGACAGTAGACTAGGCTCACTCGGGCAGCGGGAGGGGAGAGAGGGGCTGGGCAGCGGCTGCTCCTGGGCACGCAGGGTCTGCTGTGGGGATGCTGGAAATGTTCTGCAATTACAGTGTGGTAAGTGCTTGCAAACTTCTGTAGGTGTAAGAAATACCCATGAGTGGTATGCTTAAGGCGATTCATTTTAGTGCAAGTTATGTCAGTGAAGGTATTTTGGGAACGAGACTGAGGCCGACACTGCTGGCACTGAGCTGCACAGGGTTCCACGCACAGGATGTGGCTGGACCAGGACGCCACGTTTGGTGTGTAGAGTGCTCCAGGAAGCACCTGGGCCCAGAAGGCCCAGACCCGACAGAGGACTGTGTGGCTTCTGGAACTCTTGTGCAAAGGACTTCCTGTTTAGTGCTTCCCAAACTGGGACAGCAGAGTCCCTGCATCTTTGGAGATCCCAGGAGGACACCTACAAGGCACACCTGGAGCCAGGCCTGTGAGGCTACCCAGGGCAGGCTGTGACGGCCGCAGCACTGCTGGGGTTGGGAGCCAGCGGCTGAACTTCCGAGGGCAGCGTGCCTTAGTCCTGCAGGTGCCGGCTAGTGCTGACAGAGGTGGGTCAGGAGGGCACTGTGACCAGCCGGCTGGTCAAGGAGGCAGACAGGCCTAGGTTCCCACACAGGACAGCACACATCACGCACTCCGTAGGATCGGATAACCCCAGCCAATTCTCACCACTTTCTGGGCCTCCATTTCTCCTGGGTGGACTAGGGGATTCCTAAAGTTTCTTTCAGTCAGAGTGCACTCCTAGGGCCTACTAAAGCACCATTTGCTGAGAGACCCACCCTCCCCAGGCCTCTCTAGGGCTGGCAAAGGCAACACCTTCCAACTGTTCCTTAACGGATGCACTCTTCATCTTTGGGGTGTCCGCCACCAACCCAGCAAGTGACCAAAGCTGGCTCTACTTGTGCAGGGCCCCCGCTCTTAGTAAGCACAGGGGGCATTCAAGCTTGCCTGGGCTACTTGAGTCAATTATCTAATACAGTTTGCTCCCCAGGACAATGCAACACGTAACTCTAAGGCTAAGGAGGGTGGAGCTCTCCAGTGGAAGGGCCCCCGCTGCAGTCTACTCCTGCCTGGACCCAACCGCACTCCCTTTGTAGGTCTTGTCCACCGGTCAGCCCACATATCCTCCCTCCACCACCAAAGCCAGCAAGGACTCACCCGACCTGCCAGGGCCAGCATCCTGCCTCTCTTCTCCCATTGGGTTACCCCCACCCCATACAACTCAACTAAGACCTACAGCTCTGACTAGCCAGGTTGCAAAAATAGTTATTTTTCTAGGATGACAGGGATTGCAAGGCAAATGAAAATAACTTTCAAACATCATCCTAGCCAGGCTGCAGAAAACCCTGGGGATGCTGGGTATACCCAGGAGCTGAGAGGGTCTTGTTGTTCCAGCAATTCAGCCCATCTCTTGTTTTAAGACCAGTGGAAAGAAATTATCAGTTGAAAAGTGATTTCTATGTACTAACGAGAACACTCTGCAGCTGGAAGGTCAGGGCAGATGTGTTGATTCAAAGACGCCCAATCACAATGATCCTCCTTTATTGTATATAAAGGACCATACGGTCATTGTCCACCTCTCACGCCAGCTCCCTCTGCCCCTTGCCCCCTCTGGCTGGCAAGGGCTGCAACCTGCGAGCAGCCCATGCATTCTCCTCAGGCCCCAACTTCGTAGCCTGTAGCCTACTGGGGTTCTTTGCCCCCGGGCTCAGGAGGAAAGGGTGCAGGGCTTCCACGAGGGTGCTCTGTCTCAAGACCCTAGAGTGGTCTGCTCCGGATGGGCGTCTGAGGGTAGGCATTCTAGGGAATAGGTACCAGTATGGAATTCTTGCCTGTTTTGACTAACTGCACGCACGCAGCAGCACACACTCCTACACTGGAAAAGCAATCAGGTTGTCCCAGTCCCAAGCACACTTTTTTTTTTTTAAGTGAAACTGGGAATTGAACCTAGGGTCTCACCACACTAGGCAGGTATTCTACTAGATCTACATTCTCAGCCTTTTTTTGAGGGGGGACAGTACTGGGGATTGAACTTAGGACTTTGTGCTTGCCAGGCAGGTGCTTATGCCACTGAGCTATATCCCCAGCACCCCTCAGCATTTTTTACTTTGAGACAGGGCCTTGCTTAGACTGGTCTGAAACTTTCAATCCCATCAACCTCCTGAATAGCTGGGATTACAGGTGTGTACAACCACCCCAAAGTGTGTTGTACAAGAGTCATTTTCCTCAAACCCCCTTCCGCTGAGTCTTTAGGAGATATACACACACTTTGGGGATCTCTGGAACGGGCTGGCTGGAGTTGGCGCGCCAGCTCCGTCCCAGTCCTCAGCAGTGCTGAGCTCGGTCTCCCGTTTACAATAGGGTTATGTGCTGTTCCCTACTTACAGCTCTTGTACTGGCCAACTGCGTGTGATGTGTGCGGGTGTGCAGGTGCTCTGCGCAGCTGTGTGTATATGCGTCCTTTACTTGTTAGGCTTAACTGGGGTGACTAGCGTTGGCCCAGTGAGAAGTCTTCCTTGAATTTCTGTGACACTGGCTTAAGCCTGCGTCGAGTCCAGGCAGGTGCCCACGAGACATGCCACCTCTTCCTTTAGGTCCATTTCTGGACCTTCCTCACTTTCCTGCAGATGCCTGGGGCTCACAGCTGCGGGACAGCCAGGCCCAGGGGCACCCGTGCCTAGGGACTCTCACTCGTCACCTCCTCCTTTCCGCACTGGCAGCCTTTTCTCTCTCTTCTTATCAGTGGACCCCAAGAGGGAGGTGCAAGCTCCATCTGACCACTCTCAGAGACCCCAGGGGTACAGGAATCCATTGGCCGCACTGAACAGGGCTCCAGGTAACCCATCTGGGCTTCCCACCCTGGCCCTCTACACCAAGCCCGAGCCCTCTCCCATTCTCCCACTTCTACACTGAAGTGAGTGCCTGGGACCTGTTCCTGCACAGCTGTCTGGGGCAGATCAGTGGCACGTGAGTTTCATTCACTGCAGACTCTGTTATGTGGTAAACAGCACTTCAAGGAAACATTGTGCAATGAGATTAAATTTCCCTAAGTGTTTCTTTATTGGGGGTACAGAGGGAGGAAGAGGAAGAAGGGAGGGGAGCTGTGACTCCTAGCCGATAAATCATCCACCTGGGGCATGGGTAGGGGTCAGCAGGAAAGCCCACCCTGGCCCAGGTCCTCTGCCTCTCATCTGAAAGTTCGGGTGGTCAGCGGCGCTCTGCTGTCAGGCTTGTTCCTCCACGGTGCCCGTTCCACACACAGCATTGCCAGTGAAGCCTTCGTAGAGGCCTGACTATGAGAATAGGAACAGGAAACAGATTGTGGGAGGATGTTCTTAAAATCACAACCTGTTCAACATAGGGTGGGGGACTCAGAGAAGCTGGGGAGGGGAAAGAAGAATTCCTTTTCAGCTCAAAATGAGACTATTTTGTCAGTACTGACACGACACCACCTGGCTGTCCCTCAGAGGGGCCTGGGGGTGGCTGAGCGTCCTTCTTGAACATGAGAGCAGAACGAGACCCTGGCCCTCGGCTCCCCGTGGTACCTGGCTGTCTCACCAGCATCTCGCTGGGTATTCCTGAGGCAGCTTTCCATTCCAAGTGGCTCACACTTGTCACAAAATGTGTGTGTGGATGGATGTGTGGGAGGAGGGGACAGAATTGAGGTGGGGACACAGAGGGTCCCGAGACTGATGAAAACCCACCCCTGTTAATTATTTAGCCCCTGAGGATACAACCACGTCCTGTCCGGGAAGAGTTGGCAGAGATGGCGAAGAGGGTGGTGGTAGGCGGTCAGGCACAATCTACACGTCCCAGGCAGTGCCAACTCTTACAAACTTCTCTCTAGTCTTCAGGCTACTAGGATGAGCGACATTTTAGGTAAGAGACTGAGGGACAGACAGCCAAGTAATAACCCGGAGCCATAACGCCAGAAGCCCCGAGAGTCAGAGAGGAGTGGGGGATGTAGGGGGTGGACATGGATGCAGACCGGATGGACAGCCTCCCCAGGTGCCCTCTCCATGGACAGTACAGCTGGGGTGAGGGATACAGGTGTGCTGGGGCAGTCTGTACCTGGAACCTATGAAGCTGGAGTACATGCATGTTTTAGGCAAGTGGGTGTCCCCTTCTGCCTCCTGTGGTTCCAGAGTCACCGAGGAATGACAACAGGTGCCCTCCTGGTGAGGGCTGCCTAACACCAGCTCAGTTTGGGTTCTCACAGTCAGGACCTGAGGACAACATCCTGCACTTCTTTACTGCACCCTGGCTTCTTTATGCCCTGCTCAGAAACCTCCCAGAACTCATTTCAGACAAAATGCAAGCTGGCTGGTCTGCACAAGGGACACTGCAGTGAGTCTTCACCGTGCCTTCCTTGACCACACGCCACCACTTCCCTGACACTTGCCATGGCTCCCAGGTACCACAGATGGAAAGTGCTGCCTCCACTGTGCCCCACATCCCACCAGCAAACTTCCCAAGCTCTCGGTCTACTCCCTGAGTGCCCCCGGGGCTCCCAGGACCCAGTGGCACTTTCACCAGGGACTCTCTCTGTTGGCAGCAAGCACCTACCGGCCAACTCTGCCTTCCTCTGTGCATGAGCTCGGCCCTCACCCCCAGCTTGTTCACGTCAGCAAATACTCGACTGCTCTCCCTTCCTGGAAAGGGAAGGCTCTGGTTGATGTGCTGCGGACAGAAGTCCTTTTGGAGTCCCAAGCCCACCTCACTCAACTATCTCTATCTCCATCTATCCATCCATCCATCCATCCATCCATCCATCCATCCATCTCTATCATAGCTGGCTCAGCCTGCCCTGGGGGTGGGGCTGGAGAGCCAACCACGGTCCCTGCCGTTGCCTAAGCTTGCCTAAGCAGGTGTTGTAGACCGCCGAGCCATCTCACTCATCTTGTTCCTTCCTGGAATGCCAATGTGAAGCCCAGACACAATAACCATCTTTCTACCAAACGATGTGTCTGAGGCCTATGCCTCAGGACGGCAGAGTGGGGAGGCATCTCTGATCCCGGGGTACACAGAGGCCTGGGCGACCACTCCTGTGACTGCGGACACCAAGGAGCCTCAGGGCGGTGAGGCTGCACCGAGGCAGGATTCCCTCTGCTCGCAGCTGGACATGGAGGACCTGAGGCCAGTCCAGACACACCGCCCCTCCTTGTTTACGGGCTGGCGCTGATGCCACTCCCCCGGAAGACCCTCCCTGAATCGATCCGAGCAGCATAATTATGCCCTTCCTTGTGTGGCCCCACAGTTACTTTGCTCAATTACAGCACTTGTTTAATCCGGCTTGATTTGGTCTAATGAGTGCTCCCCGCTGGTCTGCTCAGACTCCTGGAAGCAGGGGGTCTCTACCCCACCACCAGCTCCCGAAGCACTCTGCGCTCTCCAAGTATCTGCGGGGCACCTACCAGATGCCCCCGTGGGTGCCTGGGATCTCTCGCTGCCGCTCTCACAGGGGCCCTTTCGCCATGGGCAAGGTGACTGGGCTCTTCGGGCCATATTTCCTCCTCTACAGAAAGGAGAGATGGGAGCAGTTCCATCACAGGGTTGTCTTGAAGACAAAATGGTCTGATCATGAGCACTTAGGTTGGGGCCTGCCGTATCCTACTGCTTAATAATCATGGCTCTTACTAGTACAGTGCACAGTATAGCTACAGACTGAATAAAGAAGTAAACAAATGAAGAAATAACATCAAGATCAGTTCCCAAGTTCAGGCTCCAGGGTGGTGGCCACCACTGTTTTCCTCACTGCACCTGTCTCCACTTTTTCACTCTAAGGACTTTGCCTTTCCAGGGAGCTTCTAAAACACCATGGTCAGGGCTGCAGTCAGGCCTGGCTCTGCAGGAGCTCTGCTTTAGCCCCGTGGCTTGGTCAGTTCTCTTGGTCTCAATGAGGTTCAGTTCCTCTGCCACAAACTGGAGACAGGAATACCCAGCTCATAGGTTTAAAAACACCAGAGCATACGGGATCGTGTTCAGCACACGGCGGAGGTGTTAACAAGTTCTCAGACGCTGCCATTTGCCTTTCTGCTATACACACAGCATCCCGAGAAACATGCAGCCCCGCACTGCAGGAGACCCTGGGGAGGGGTCACCTGCTGCCATGTCCATGCTCAGCACTCACACAAAGGACAACCTTTCCCCAGTGCTCACCAACAGCTGTGTCATCTTGATTTTTTCCCTTAAGTGAGGATTAGCTTGATTCTAAAACCTTGGCCACTGCTGTCATCTTCCTGCGAATTCCTAGGTGACATCAAACCAGGCAAGAAAGAAAAGTTCAAGTTCCCAGGAAAATAATCCAGAAGCTGCGTTTAAACGACAGCATTTTTGCACACCACGTTTCAGTTACTGTCAGCGACGTGCGGCAGCCTTACTTGTAGATTTCCCTTCTCCCGCTTCAAAAGATATGTGTATACAACTCTGGGTAACTCTCTTTAAACTTAAATGAAATCTTTATGTTGCTTTCAACCACTTGACGGCTCCATTAATCTATTTTTACTGTTAAACATGCGTTTTACAAGATATTTATTCCACTTGGTCGTCATCCAAATGCTTCTTTGACATTACTGCCCTGGGACTGAACTGCCTACACTTGCCACCCTTATAAATAGAAAACCACCTTTTGACACAACTGCCCAAAAGCGCTTGGAAACTCACCCTCGCCACACTGGCACTCATTTCTGTTCCACTGAAAGGACAGACCACGCGAGGGATTAAAGAGGGTGACTGGGGAAGGTCCCAGCAATCAAGGGGTGCCAGCCAGGGACTCCTGTCCCCCAGCTTCTGCCAGGATGGCCTGCCTCAGATCGGGGGCGCTGCTAACTTTGAGAGACACAGTGATCTTCAGAGCAGGTCGAACCCCCCTTCTACACCCCCCCACCCCCAACAGTGACCTCTGCGGTCCAGACCAAGCAGCGACTCTGAAAGGAGGGATCCGGAGCCCCATTTACCAACTCTCTCCTCTTCCACGCGCAAACAAAAGGCCATCTGGGGAGCAGCTGAAGGCGGGGACCCCACTGGCTTTGACGCCCATCAATCAGGTGGAGGCCCGAGCAAATCACGGCTGGGCTCGCCCGCCAGGTCCCGGCCGGCAGCCGCCGCGGGTCTCCGCGGCGAGGCTGAGCCCGCAGGCACGGGCGGGTCGGGGCGGGGCGGGATGCTCGCGCCTTCCAACTTTCGTCCTCCGTGGCGGCACGGCCTCCGCGCAGCGGCCCGGAAAGGGCAAGTTTGCGAAGCCACAAAGAAAGCTGCACCGCCGACCAAGATTCGCCTCCGGTGGGGCCGCGCGGGCGGGGCGGGGCGCCGCGGGCCGGAACCTGGGGACCCAGAGACCCCGGCCCCGGGCCGCCGCGCACCTGAGCGGGCGGGGACAGCGCCGCCTGCGGCCCGGCCCCGCGCGCGGCTCGCTCGGCCGCGGCGGCCCGGAGCGGCGCGGCCCCGGTGCCCAGTGCCCGGCTTCCTGCCACGGCGCCGCGGCGAGCGCCTCGGGAGCGGGCGGCGCGGGGCCGCGGCCCCACTCGAGCCCCCGGCGCGCGCGGCCCGGCCCGGCAGCCCCGTCCCCGTCCCCGTCCCCGTCCCCGGGGCGCCGCGCCCGCGCACCCAGCGCCGCAGCCGGGCGGGCGGGGCGGGAGGCGCCGCGAGAACCCCGGCGCGGCGACGTAACGCCCTGTCGAAAGCGGACGCCATATTTTTTTGTGGCTTATGTCGACATAGGGAAACGTAGACATGTTTTTCCTCCTCCTCCTCGCTCTGGCTCGCATCTATCCAAACTTGTCATCAGAACTCTCTTCAGAAAAATCCTCCGGCCCCCTCGGCATCCGCGGGTCTCCTCCCCCGCGAGAGCACCCTCACCCCCGCCCCGGTCGCGGTCGCGGTCGCGGGCGGGCGGGCGGGCGGCCGGGTCCCCTGGCGGCGCGCTCTGAGCCGGCGCGGTGGGAAAGTTGGGCTGGAGTGCGGCGCCCGGCGCGCGGGGCTGGGCGGGCGCCCGCGGGGCTGCTCCGCGCCCGGCCAAGTTTCTTACCTGCGGCGCGGGGCTGCGGACGGGGCACGCGGGGGCCCGGGCTGGGCGCGGAGACGAGCGCGGGCTTCCAAAATGGAACTCTGCTGGCTCCCCCACCCACTCCCCACTGCCCAGCGGCGCCCGGCTCGGGCTCCGTGGGAAAGCGGGGGAAAGCCAGCGCGCCAGACGGACGGAAAGAGCCCCCACTCCGAGAACGGTGGCCAAAATTTTAAAAAGAAAAAAAAAAAAGAGAAAGAAAAAATTAAAAAAGAAAGGAAAAAAAAGAGGAAAAAATGCCTCGATCAGTGGGGAATCTACGCCAAAACCCACATGATCTGTAACGTCAGCATGCGTATTTGCATACGATACCACCACCCGAGCTGGCACCGCGGCCGGCTCCGGCTCCGCACAAAGTTACAAAGTGAGGCTCGGCCCCTCCGGGCCGAGAGATGTCAGTTCAGGCCGGGCAGGCGGGGGAGGCTGGCCCGCCAGGCTCGGTTCGCGGCTGGAGGAGGGGGGCGCAAATTAACTTAAAAGTCGGAGCCCAGTAACGGACTCGGTGGAATTTCTGCGAGGAGCGGAGGGGGAGGCGCGAGCCAGATCATTGAATATTAAGCGCGACCCTGCGCGGCCAAGCCCTCTTGGTGCAAGACCCGTTTTCTTTATGAAAAGTTAAAGGTGTCACTGTTGAGCGACAAACTGTTGATCTTGCCCACGTGGAGTGGCGTGCCGTGGGGGCGTTCTGGCTGGGTCGGCGCCGCAGCCTGGGGACCTTGCACCCCTTGACCTAGTGGGGAGAGCGCGGGTGGGGCCTCCCAGCGCCAGGGCGCCCGCCTGCGGGCTATGGGAGGCTG
Organism: Myocastor coypus; assembly: GCA_004027025.1. NCBI lineage: Eukaryota > Metazoa > Chordata > Mammalia > Rodentia > Myocastoridae > Myocastor > Myocastor coypus. The sequence goes on from PVJA010004286.1 coordinate 64,504, forward strand.
TGAGCAATCTTTCAAAGATTTAAATCGAGGCACGATCGCGGAGGGCGGGGAATGAGGAGCCCCCTCTTATGTAAGTACGAGAGCCAGATCACTTATTTGGGAGATTCCGCGATTTCCGCACCACGACTGCATCTGGTTCAAGATCTCCAAACTTTTTCTCTTAAGGGCCAGTAAACATGTCCTAGAGCCGGTTGAAGCTCCGAGCTCGGGGGTTCTGGGCTCGGAGCCCCGTTCGCTGGCGGGGAGGTTGGGGGCCAGGTAGGCGTTCTCGGAATTGGGGCCGGGCCCGCGTCCCCGGGCGTCTCAGACTTGGGAGCTGGTAGGTCGCATCTCGGCAGCTGCTCCTTCCACCGTGCTTGGCCAGGGGCTCCCGATCATCCGGACCCCGCAGCAACCTGTCTGCGCCGCGCGCTCCAGCCTCGAGGGCCCTGCTGTCTCCCTCCCACAGCCGCGGGCGCCTCACAGTCTCCCAGGTGGGCTGGGCTGCGCGCGCAGCAGATGGCGCGGGTGGGCAGGGGCTGCCGTCCAGGGTCCAGTGGGGACGCAGAGCTCCGCGCGAAAACAAAGGGAGCCTGAGGCGTCCTTCCGCCCAGCCGGCTCTGCCCTGCTCCGGCTGCTGAGCACGAACTCTAGCGGCGCAGCCCCGGCCGCGCACAGCAACAGGTGGCAGCGGTGCGGCTGCCGCGGGGACGGAACCGCAGGAGGCTGGGCCTGAGGCCGACTGCGGCCAGCACCGGAGCACCCAGCCTTTCTAGGGAGCAACGGGTAGTTATCAGGATTTTGAGGTCTGCCCTAGTGCTCTTGTTTCTGTGACATTAACCCCCCCCCCGCCCCCATTTTTTAAACTAAAATAAGTACAATGGGCAGGTCCCTTACTTGTAGGCAGCTGTTGGTCTGGCTTTTAATGATGCAAGGCCTATTTGCTTTTTAACATCACAGAAAATAAGGGCTTGGCCTGGGAGGGTATGAAGCCTAGAGACCAGAGCAGCAAGTTTGCCATCCTGTTAAGCTGTTTGTATGTCCTTCTCAGACGCGTGTGATGGATACTGTGCCCCAGAATCTCAACCGCTTGTCAGGAGTGTCAGAATTCGGGGATGTTGGGCCCGGCAGGATGGCTCAGTGGTCTAAAGCGCCTGCTTGGGAAGGCTTGGGTGGCTGCAGGGACCGCGGTTCGATCCCTGGTACCACATGCTGCGCCAGACCGGCCCTCAGGGCAGGCTGAGCCGGCCATAAAAATAAATGAACAAACAAAAGTTCTGAAACTAAACTAAACTAAACTAAGAATTCAGGGATGTGTCTCCCATAGACGCCAGAGCACCAATATGAAGAGACAACGAAACTTACCAACTCAACTTTGTTGCAGCGCCTACTTTGTTATACCAGGCCCCTCCGTGGGCCTGTGCATGTGCGAAGTTGCGCCCTGGCCCTGGGAGGCCACCTCTCCTGATGATCATTTATTTAGAAGGGCTTCTTTCTGTCCTTTTTGCGGCTGCGATTGTGCCACCATTGAACCCACGGAGGTCTACCACTGAGCTGCAATCCCAGCCCTTTTTATATTTTATTTTGAGAGTGTTGCCTAGACCAAGCATGAATTTGAGATCCTTCTGCCTCAGCCTCCCGAATAACTGTGATAAAGGTGTGTGCCATCAACACACCCCACTTGCCTTCCCGGCCCTGTCTCCAGGAGCAGCCTGAGAGCTTCTCCAGGCTGTTCTGGAGCAGCAGACAGGCTGGAGCCTTCCCAGGGCTGGCGCCCCACCAAAGTCCACGTGCACTATCTTCACAAACCCTACCTTGCAAGTATTATTTCCCCGGTTTTGTAGATTGTGTAGCCGTTGTCCCCGGCTTCTCCGTGGGTGATGGGATAGATAGGTACATGGACAGATAAGAGAGAGGACAGAGACAGTTGAGGGCCTGCTCCAGGGACTCCTGGTGACCCTCTGGCAGGGTCTACTGAGTTCCTGTCTGCTGGGCCCTTGGGTCTCGCGGGTAGTGACAGTGTGGCTTCCAATGCACTGCAGCACCTTAAAATTGTTTCAAGTCTAATATGGACTGAGCTTGCCTCCAGATTTAAAAACGTAAAGCAAGGGTGACTTGCACTGGCTGCTGAGATGCTATCTTGTTATCCGATGGGCTGGGCAGGTCCTTCTCTGATGGGACAAAGGGCCTTGGGAGTCTCATTGAGTCTTTTGTCAGTACGCCTTGTTTTTTTTTGTGACAACATCAGGGGCCATTCTCTGCATACTCTGACTCCTTTAGTTATACACATGATTGAGGGTCCCCAAGCAGTCTTTATTAATGTGGGTTTTAGAAATGTATTGACATTTAACATGCCAGAAATTAAATTTTTAAAATGACAATTTGCGAGCAAACTTTTCATCAGGCACCGAACAGTGTCATCAGATGTCACATATCCTTTGGAAAATTACTGCGCATCCAGGAGAGAATCAGCGAGAGGGCAAATGAGGTTTTACCCCTCTTAGGAAAGTGCTTTTCATCCTGAGGACCCTGTGGCAGGCTCTAGGTCGCCTGGAGGATCTCTGGAGCACATTTGGGAGCCACTGTTGGGACACATCCGATGACTATCCCTGTTTTACCTACGAGGGAGCTTGGAGAAATGTAACTTGGTCAAGGCAAATGGAAGAACTTAGAACTGAGCTATAGGGCAGAGTTCTTAGCTCACCTTTCTGAGAGCAACCTGTGCTCCGGCCGTATCTCCAGGAGCAGCCTCAGAGCTTCTCCAGGCTGTTTCTGGAGCAGCAGGCAGGCTTGTACCTTCCCCAGGGCTGGCGCCCCACCAGCTTGCACGTGCACTATCTTCACAAACCCTACCTTGCAAGTACTATTTCCCCAGTTTTATAAGTGGTGCGACTGAGGTTCAGGAAGGCTAATAAACTTCTCTGCAGTCCACAGCCCGGTCCAGCCAATAGTAGAACCTGCAAAGGACAAAAGATCACCATGGCTTCTGCTAGGTGCCAAAGTGAGGAAAGGCCCACACAAACTTCCCAGTCTCATAAGAACACAGCCACACCACGTCTGAGTCCACAGGGGATGTGCAGGGCGCAGCAGGGATGTGGAATTGAGATGCGAATTGCAGGGCTACTTCCTTCTTCCGGCTGCCTGACTCCTGCCCATGCATGCTGAGAAAATAGGCAGGGAAAGCCCCCCAAGATGCAGAGAAGCAGGCAAGAAAAAAAGTTAATACTCTTACTGGGTACTGATGATAACCTGTGTATAGGTTTGCATTTATTTAATTTTTATGTATTTAGTACAAGGTCTTACTACGTAGGTCGGACTTGTAGAGACGCTCCTGTTTTCAGCCTCTCATGCTGAGGTTACAGGCATGCGCCACCATGCCCAGTCTCATTCGCCGTGTCAGCGCCTGGCATGGTACGGTGGGATATGGAACCCTGGCCGCTGTGCTTTGCTTACGCAGGCGCATTCCTTTGCTAAGCTATCTGGCTGGCCCGCACTTACTTAAAAGTTTTCCCTTCTAAAACTCTTAAAGGAAGCAGAAACTATGAGTGACCAGTTTACCATCAGCAGCATGGATCAGCTACCACCAGCCACCTTGCTGAGGACAGAGGGAAGTGCAGTGTGACCTTCAAGTGGGCCAGGAAGGGCAAGCCCCGGGAGGCGGATGCTGTGGGTGCCTCATCTTGTGCTCCCTGACGCGCGGCGCGGTGTTCTTGCGTGCTTTGGAATGAGACCCCGCGGCACTGGTAGGACCGGAGCTGGACCGGTGCCTTCAGGTGGACAGCAAGAGCTTAACTTGGCAGAGTACAAAACTAAAAGTTTATGAAATGGGCAAAGGTAGAGTTTAGGATGATCTGATCCTCATGCCAATCTCTAAAACTAGCAGAGCGGGTACTACCTTGTCCATCTTACAGAGGAAGCTGTTAAAAGGTGTGGTAATGAGTTCACAGGCTAAGTCAGAACTATGATGTAAGTCTCAGTCTTCCAAAGGCCCCAACAGCATCCCCTCCTCCTCCTTTTTAACAAATGGTGGGGGAGGGGCCAGACATCCCCAGGTAGAAGGTTGAAGCTAGATCCCTGTCTCTCACACTGTGCAAAAATCAACTCAGAATGACTGAAAGATCTTAATGGAGGACCCCAACATCGAAGCTATTGTAGAAAACATCAGAGAAACTCTTAGGGATCGTGGCAGAGGCAACGGTTTCCTGGACAAGACTGCAGTAGCTCAGGAACCAAAAGTGAGAATTGCAAATGGATAGCATTAAATTAAAATGCTTTCACATGTCAAAAGGAACAATCACTAGAACAAAGAGACGACCTGCCGAGACGGAGACCTCTGCCATCTGTGTGCCTGACGGAACAGTACCTGAAATACATACAACCTCAAAAAACTTGACAAAAATAAGTCCAATAAAAATGGATAGATTATCTGAATAGACACTTCTCCAGCATATAAATGGCCAATAAATATATGAAACAATGTTCAATACCTTGAGTTGTCAGGGAAACGCAAACCAAAACTGCGTAAGCATTCATCTCGTTCTAGTTGGAATGGCTGCTATATAAAAAAATAGCAAACCTCGGCAAGCGGGTGAAGAAAAAGGGCCCCTTTTGCACTGTTGGCAGGACTGTAGGTTAGTGACTCCCTGGTGGAACACAGTACGGAGATTCCTTTAAAAACTGTGACTACAAGAACTGCATGAGCTCTGTGTCCCAGGCCTGGGTGTGTGTCAGGAGGAAGTGCAGTCGGCGTTCAGAGGAGACACTCACGTAGGTGCATTTACTGTGGCACAATGACGGCGTCTGCTGAGAAGGCTGTCAAGAGGTAAGGACAACGCAGCCGACATGCACCGTGGAGCATTACACAGCCTTGAAGAAGAATGCAGCCGGTTATTGGCAGGAAACTAGATAGACCTGGATACCGTGCCACAAGTGACATCGTATGTTATCTCTCACTAGGTGGAAACTAAATGAAGATGACAAGGATTATCTGAAGGTAGAAGAGGGATTGTTAGAGACCAGAGTGGTGGGCTGGAGGGGATGAGGGAGGAGGATGGAGGCACGGAGGGCGGACAAGCTCCGTGCACAGCAAGCGCATGCGTGGAAATGTCTCCGTGGAGCCTTGATGTGAATGGTGGCTGTGAGTTAATAGCTAGAACAATGCAAGGTTAACCACGGAGGACAACCCGAAGGCCAGGGCTCCTTCTGTGCCTCTTCGTTATTTGCTTTGTGACGGAAGGGGACAACGCAACTCCCTATCAGATGTTGCACTCTTGTTTGACAGAACCTGGGAGCACAGGGAGGGCTCGGGGCTGCTCAAAGGGGGTGATGATGCCTGTGACAGCCTGTGAAGATGGGGTGCCATGTGGGAGTGTGCCTCTGTCCCTACAGGGCCAGGCACCTGCCACCCTCTGTGGGCATGTCATTGAACTAGTCAGCAGCTGGGAGGCTCTAACGAGGGGGCTCCGGGGCCTTGAGCCAGTCTTCTTGGACTTGTGCCTGCTTAGCTGTCATGCTAAGTGTGGATGCGTCTGCCTTGGGCGTTGCTGCCATGCCCCACGTAAACACTCATGGTGAAGGCCAGCAGGAAGCCAGGACATTGGTCGAGTGTGTATAGGTGGGACTGGGCCTCGGTGCCTAAAGCAAACAAGCTACCCCAGTGCTGAGAAAAACATCCTGTCTGGTTCAGGCCAGCTATTAGTCCCTAAGCAGCCTTGTGTCTTGGGATACAAGCTTTGCAAGAGTATAAATAAAGGATCCTTTTCGTGTGTGTTGACTTAGTCTTGCGCATCAGGCAGACTGGCGACCACCTAGCCCAGCTTTTTGTCTTGTCCGTCTTTCTCATTCCTACCGCCGTGTCTCCCTGGGGTGGAGCCATTCTCACAGTGAGACCAGTGGAGCCCTACAATTGACCTAATGTTATTTTTCTCATAGAAAAATAAATGCACAGGTTGGGCATAGGGATGCATACCTGTCATCCCAGCACTCTGGGCGCTGAGGCAGGAGGGTCACCGACTCAAGACCAGCCTGAGCAACTGAGGTGACTTAGCAGGGCCTGGTTTCAAAACAAACACAGGAAGAGCTAAGGATGGAGCTCCGCGTGAAGCCCACAGATCCAGACCTCAGTGCTGTGAGCATGCAAACACGCAGGCGTTCACTGCTGAAAACGTAGGACATTCACACAAATAAGACGTTTGTTAAAGAAATAAAATTTATACCTAAGTAAAATATATAGTACAAGGCAAAACATGGACAATACATATGTGAATCTTTGTAGTATTTAGATTATATAAAATATGTAATAGAACAACAACAATAAGTACGTTTAATGATGGAAATCTCAATTTTGCCAGCCAGGAGAAAGCACTGTGAACATTTTTCCACAGATGTCTGCTCCCATTTAGTCTTTCTTCATTTTTTGATTTATGTATTTGCTACAGGGTTTCAGTATGCAGCTGGGACTCCTAGTGATCTTCCCGTTTTCAGTCTCCCCAGTACGTGGATTACAGGTGTGCGCTACCACACCCCGACTCGGTCACTGGCTCAGTGTGCCTGGGGCGGGGCGGGCGCGGTGGGCTGTACCAGTACCGACTGAACCTTGGTCCCTGTGCCTGCCTAAGCAGGCACTTAGTCCACTGAGCTATCTCGCCAGCCCTAGCATTTATGTTAGAGTCTACATGGTTTTACACATTGCTGTGGGGAGTGAGGTTGCGGAGTTTATATATGTTAATGCTGACACAGTTGTCCTCCCTTGCCTGTGGATGATGCATTGCCGGAGCCGCTTGGATGCCAGAAGCTGCAGACAGTACCAGGCACGAGATATGCTGCAGTGTTCTCCCAGGAACCGTGTGAGACGGTGAGAAGGTGCGCGAGAAAAGCTTAGCAGGTAGGAAGAGCCAAGCAAGTAATGCGCAGAGCCTGGCAGGGGCTGCCAAAGTATTCTAATTAACTTTTGGTTTAGTGAACTGTCCATCGTTAATGTATCTCCTGTAGGAGGACTATTTGCTTGTCATTAAAACTGTACATGGGGCCAGCCAAATAGCTCAGTGGATTAAAGTGCCTGCAAGCAAGTTCGGGGGCCAGAGGTGCCTGCCATGCCGGCCCCACCCCCCAGGCGCGCTGAGACTTCGATGACATTGGGTGTGGTGGCACAAGCCTGTAATGTCAGCTCTTGAGAGGTGAAGCTCTGAACACATTGTAGACCAGCAGTTCTCAACCTGTGGGTTGCGACCCTGGCGGGGATTGAATGACCAAAACATGGGGGTCGCCTAAAGCCATCGGAAAATACATATTTACACCCATGCTATGCTATGGTGAAATGTTATTTATTGGAATTAGCAATAAATATTTCTCAACATATAATTAAATATTGTGTTTGTGTTTAATCACTATGTTTAAATTCTGTTTGATTTGTAGCAATGAGAATACATAATACCTATCAAGTATTTACATTCTGAATCATGACTGTAGCAAAATTATAGTTTTGAAGTAGACACCAAAATTATTTTTTTGGTTTGGGGTCACTGCAACATGAGGAACTGTACTGTGGGGTCAGAGCATTAGAAAGGTTGAGAACCACTGCTGTAGACTCTTCCCTAATGTACAAAAACAAAAACAAACCAACTAAAAAACTACACAACTTTTAGGGCCTCTAACACCGTCATTTTCTAGAGGATGAATAGGAGGAGCATTGTATCTTTTGTGACAGGCTGGTGTGGGCTGCAGTAACCAGTAGCCTTGGGGCTCAGTAACTTCAAACGACAACTGTTTGGTTTTTGTTCTTGCTGTTGTCCATGAGGCGTCCACAGAGAGACTCTGGTCCTCAGAGCCACTCAGGAACTCGAGCTGACCAGGCGGTTGCCAAGTGCATAGAACTTTGCCAGCTGTTGTGCAAGAGGGACACGATCTCTAGACAGTTCAGTGTTCAGCCGGGAGGTGGCCTGTGTCACTTCCACTCGCAGCTCGTTGGTCAGAGCGAGTTCTGAAGGTAAAAACCACAGGGTCCGTGGATGTGTCACCGCCTAGAAAGTGGGAGAACTGAGGGTATCTGCACACACTGTGTGAGCCCTAGTGGCAGCTATTCTATTAAGAACAGTAGAGTTCCTGATGTTGTGTCGCCATTTCCAATTGCTGATGGTTCACTACGTGCTGAGCTTTCGGCAGGAATTACACCACCACAAAAAGCAGTATTCCATCTCCATTTTACAGATAGGGAAACTGACTTTTCAGGAGCGTACCTGCCTTGGTCAGTATGGCCCTACGGTTAAGCAATACCATGGTAGGGTTCAAGCCTAGATCTGTCTGGTTGCAGAGCCTGGGCTCCTCAAGCACTGCTCTCAGCCACACTGGGCTTAACTGACACCCTACCATTGGGTACCAGGTGACTTTATTTTCTTCCTGATAGAAAACCTATGTCAAACTTTTTTGAATCATCTATGATTACTTCCTTAAGATAAATTCCTAGATAAGCACAAGTATGACAGCTGAAGGTCCTGGTAGTGGTGGTATTTGTTTGAAAATACACATAAATCCAGAGGAAAAACTTTGAAAAAGTGAAAGCTCTGGGGATGCGGTGGCTGGTCTCTCGGGCTGCCTTCTGCCACCTCCCTCCACCCTATGCACACCGACACTTTGCAATCAGGAGGTGCAGTTGATTTCCCCTCTCCTGAAATCCGGGCAGAGCTGTGGTTACCTCATGCAGAAGTGATGCTGCCACAGCTGAGCCCAGGTATCTCTCACGGGACTGGCAGTTTCCGGCCTGTCCCTCCAGGCGTCCGCTGCTATGCTGTGAGACGCACTGGCTTCGGAAGAGGGAAGGTGAAGAAAACCGAGTATGCAAGTGACAGGAGCTCAGGTGGGTTCCCGGTGACAGCCAGTCAGACTGGAGCCCCGGTGTGACCTTTGGGAGGCTGCGTCCTGCTCCACCCTACAGCCCCAACTACAGTCACATCAGGCCACCCTGCTGGACCTCCTCAACACGGTCCTCAGCTGGTGATGAATGGGAGCCGCTTGGTACTCCTGAGATTTAGGGTCAGGGAATACGCAGCACTAGATATCTCAAGTCTATTCGATGTATCTAAAAGCGGATGTAATACCCACGTGTCTGTCTGCGCGTCTATCTGAATATTCCAGATCTACTCTGGCAGAGCTCTGTAGGAAGAATCCTTCTGATATCCTCCGCAGGGGCAGGGGGACCCCTGAGCCGCCGCGAGGCCCGGGCTGGCCACTCTCCTGCATCACGTGCGCTGGGTGGGTACCAGCTGTTTCTTACAGACAGGCTGGATTTAGCCTCAGAGCTGACACTCAGGTCCCAGGTTCTAAGCAGATCAATACTCCTAGGCAGTATTCATCAAGCACAGATGCTCACCAGGTGCTGGAGTTAACTCCCTATTTGGCACTGATGAAAGCAGCATTGCGATCTTTAAAGATAAACACTGGTAGGCGGGCGCTCCAGCTGGCTGCTGGGTGCGAAGCCGCCTGTAAGGGCTTCTCCTGTCGTGCTGCCTCTGATCTTCCAGGTAGGCTTGTTATCTCCCTTACCTCGGGAGGGAAACTGAGGCCCATGAAAGCTGGAGACCTATCCATGGTCCTAGAGTTAGTCACTTACAGGCTGGGCCTGAACTGAAGTTTGAGCTAGTGAAGAGCCTGCCTGTGTACCAACCCTTGGAGCCTTAAAATGAGTTCACGTACCTACCACCTTCATAGCTGTTGTTCCACCAGTGTGTCTTTTACCTGTAGTGTTATTTATTTATATTAATGCACATGAAAAACTTAGAGGTTATATTCAATAATAACAAATACGAAGCTTTCGTTCACAATGGGAATAAGACAGTTCAACAGTGATTATAACAGATGAAAAGCAACAGTAAGCAATCCAGGGAGACCTGGATGCTCTGTGCTCACGTGACCTCCTCTGCGTGTGGAGAAGGCGCAGAAGGGCGCTCTGCTCTGCTGTCTCTTATGAGGAAGGTGGAAGTCCTGCCACCAAGCCCCGCCCCCAGCCTCATCCGCTCCTAATTGCTTCCCGAGGTTTTGTTAGTTGTCTTTGGGTCTCTGTGAAAACAGCGCCTGAGAGACCCATTGGGAGGGAGGAGGCAAGGCTGGTTTGGGCTCCTGCTCTTAGGGTTTTTGTCCCCGGCCGCTTGGCTCTGTGCTGATGGCCCCTGGTGAGGCCATGGCAAGGAGCATACTGTGGAGGGAAGACTCCCTGGTGGGCAGGAGGCTTAGCCTCTGGTGACCTCTTCCTTCACGTAGGCCCCACTGCAAAGACCTCTGTCGCCCGGACAGGGCCACAGCTGACCAACAGTCCCTTAGCACGTGGCCCTTGGGAGGCATTTCTGTTCCGAGCCACCGTAAGAAATCCCACGTGCAGTTAGCAGCATGGGAGGGGGCGCTCAGTCTGCACGCACGCTCCACCCCCGACTCCCCAAACTTCACATTCTTCTCAAATGCATTTCTCCTGCAACAGTCCCAGTGATCTTACCTCAGTCCCGTGTCAACGCTAAAATCTCATGAAGTGACACCTACATTTGCATGTGGGTGAGACCACGGGTGTTATTCGTCCTGAACAAATTCAATTTCTAATTGTGAACCTCCACAGCCAGATAAGTCATGTGCTTCCCAAAACAGTGGCTGCTGAAACACGGGCATGGGACAGGCCCCCTCATTCCAGAAGGCGGCAGTCAGAGGGCAGGAAGGGCTGGTGGACGCCCCAGCAGGGCCAAGGACAGGGCTGCGGGTTCCACGTGAGCTCCGCCCTCCAGACCCACGCAAGCGGCAGCGTCACCTTGCAGCTCTCGGAAGAGTCCCGGCCCCTGCGCTGTGCTGGGGGCTCCTGCTGGCCAGGTCCAGGCCCAGGGTGAGCCCCCTAACTGCTGAAGCCATGGCAGCGACTCGGTCACCCCTGAGTTCCCTTGGGGCAATTTCTCTCCCTCCCTGGCCATGTAGCACACGTTCACCGGCGAGTACCACGCATCTCGTGCGCTCAGAGCAGTGCAGCAGCCTTTGCTCGTTGGGTCCTGCCCGCCTCTGCTCACGTCCGCTCACAGTGTTTCTGGGAGTGTAACCCACGTGCCCGTGACTCAGCGAGCGCTTCGCCACACCTGGGATGTGCTTTTCAGAATGTGCGCCACTGTTTCTTTACAACGTGGAAGCGCGGAGGACTTCGCAGACCTTCCAGTTCTGCGCCTTTCTGCTTGTCAGTCCCCTCCATCCAGCTCTCCTTGCGCCCTGTGCAGTAAGGAGCCAGGGGAACCGATCTGTCTGCGGCCTTTAAAAAACTGCTCGGAGATAAGAAAAGAAGAACATAAGGGGCTGGCGAGATGGTTTCACAATCTAAAGCACCTGTTTAGGAAAGCTCAGGCAACTACAGGGACCTGGGTTCGATCCCCCGCACCACATGCTGCACCAGCCCCACCCCCAGGGCAGGCTGAGCCGGCCATAAAAAAAAAAAAAAGAATATGAAATGTTTGAAATTATAAGTTATTTTGAAATAATTGGATTCATGAAAAGGTGCAAAAGTAGGAGAATTGGTTGTTCTTCACCAGTCTTCCCTGAAGATAGTGTCTTACACAGCTGTGGTACATCCTTAAGAACAAGTTGATATTGCTATGATATTAGTACGAGCTTTATTTGGATTTCACCAGTTCTTATATGTACTTTTGTTCTTGTGCTTTTACTTTTATGAGATTTGAATTTTTTTAACCTTTCTTTCTTTTTTTTTTTTTTTTTTTTTTTGTGGTACCAAGGATTGAACTCAAGACCTTGTGCTTGCCAGGCAGGTGCACATGCCACTGAACCACTGACCAAATTCAGGGCCACATGCTTGCCAGGCAGGTGTTGAAAAATGTTTGACATTGGTTCAGCATTGCTATAATTATGTCTTGTAAAGAATGTTGTGTGGATGGAAATCTCATATAATGCATGAGCTTTTATGATCGGCTTTTTTTGGTGGGGGGATCCTTTTCTCGTCTCATCTTCATTGCTGTGCATACAAGCGGTCTATTCCTTTTTCTTCCTAAGCTATATTCTTTGGTATGGGTGTATTATAGTTGGTTTTTCCACTTAAGTGTGGAAGGACATCTGGGTGATTTCCCTTCGGGGCTACGATGAATGAAGAGGTGGTGAGCACTTGTGCACTTGTCTACAACCACTTCCAGCCGCAGTTCTTCGGGGTGAGAGCCCAGGAGTGTGCTGCCGGGCCAGGCGGTCGGCACATGCTCATCCTGCTGGAAGCACAGTAAGAACTCACTCACTAGGGTTGTAATCTGCATTTCCTCATGTTTAATGGTATGAGACATGTTACAGTGCTTATTTGCCATCTGTGCCTCTTCTAAAGTGAAAAATCTTATCTGCTGCTGTCATGGTTTGGGGTTCTTTTGCAGGGGAAGCAATATAATATAGGGCATATTTGATAATATTTAATCATGAATCACCCAAAGAATTGCATACGACAAGTGCAGGAAATCTATCCACACAGTAGACACGAATGAGTCCAGCTGAGGGCCTAGCGCCCATAACAGTGCCTCCCACCAGTCACCTGGAGGCCTGGAGCCCACAGCGAAGTCTCATGCAGGTCCAGGACCAGGCGATAAGAAGCAGGGAGGGATTAGAGGAGGACATAAACTCAGCAAGGCTGCTGTGGTGTGGCTGGGTGTGTGTGTGTGTGTGTGTGTGGGTAGGGCTGTTGCTTTGGGCAGACAGTGCCTGTATTATTACCCAGTAAGTGCCGTGTGGTGGACGAGACACTGGGATGCCTGGGAGCAAGTGCTGATGCTGTCACCTTCTGCCTCTGAGCCTCCAGCCCGTGACGGTGAACCCGGAAGAGAAACTGCCAGACCCACGGCAACCCGGAAGCCCCTCACTTATCACAAAGCTCCAGAGCTGCAATTAGGTTTCGATTTTAAAAAATACCTCAGACATGAACATCTTTTGTCTTAAAAGAAAAACAAGTCCTATGGGGGCCAGAGGTTGGTCACCCCAGCTCTGCACCCAGAGATGGGACGGAAGTCCTGGCCTGGCTGCTGTTGCCGATTGTGAGATCCGGGTGACACAATTCACACAGAGCGCCTGGAGCTGCACCCGAGACCCCGGGGGCCTGGTACATGCTGTCTGTGCGTTGCCCAGCCCTGGCCCCTCCGCCTCCTCACGGGTGTCACTGTCAGCTCACTTCTCGCTCCCTCTACCCCTCTCATGTTCTGCTGACCTTCGCTGGCTGTAGGGCACCGACGCGGCCCTGGCACTTGCCCGGGCCTGCCCTGATGGCACGAGGGCGGGTGACCTCAGCTCGGGAAGCTCCCCAGGCCTGCTGGCTTCTATTTATATACCCAGCTCTGCACTGTGCCAGCATTCCATGTCTGCCTCCCGGCGAGTGCAACAACCACCAGGGGTCCGAGATCATCCTTGGGGTTGCCATGAAGAAATAGCACAAGAGCTGTCCTGTAAGAGCTGCTGCAAGTGTCACAGTCAGATCCAGTGTAGGAATGGCCGTGAGTCTGTTCCTGTAAACACTTCCCATGAGGCCTCTCCCAGCTGCTCCTCTCCCTGGCTCAGTTTCAACACCGGACTCCTAGGCGGTCCTCCTCTTCCTCCTCCTCCTCCTCCTCCTCCTCCTCCTCCTCCTCCTCATGTCTCTGCGTCTCCATGCTGTTCTCCAGGGCAGGAGCAGACAGTAAATACCTCAGGCTGTCTAGGCGTGCAGCCATGGCCTCTGTTTCGGCTGCTGAACTCCATTGCTATGGCACAAAAGCAACCATAGATGATGCATAAATAGGGGGTGGCTGGCTCAGTAAGACTTTATGGAAATGTACGTTTTATAAAATGTTTATGTGGTGAGACACTTTTATTTCTTAGCTCATGAATAGTAAAAAGTAGGAACCAGGCAGATTTGGTTTAGGGGTTGTGGTTTGCTCACTCTTGCTACAGATTAGTATTTTAGAAACTTAGTTGGCCCTCCACGGCCACGGGTTCAGCTAACTGTGGATCAGAAATGCTCAAAGAAAATATCAGGGATATACAGGTTCAGATGTTTTCCTTGCTCCGAGCCACTAGTAATTCTGTGAAACAGCTATACGCATAGTACTAACATTGTACGGGGCATTATAAATGTCCTAGATGTGATTTGAAGTAACAGGAGGGTTTGTGGAGTATATGAAATACACTGTTTTCTGAAAGCACATCAAATACTACTCGTTTTGCATAAGGGACTCCTACCCTACAGATTGGTGCTGGTGCTGATGTCCTGGAGTCATCTGCTTAGGGACAATGAAGGGTGGGTAGAGCAGAATTGCTATGGTGGCTGCTGGCCCTGGGGGGGCCAACTGCTGCATGTGTGTGTGGCATGTGCGTGCGTATGTGTTCATGTGTGTGTGAGCGTGGGGCTGAGGAGGTGAAGGACTGAGGCCAGGGTGCCTCTCCAATGCACCGAAGCCTCCTGCTGGGAGCCTCCTTAGAGGCCTTGCCATGTTACTGAGAGATAAGGAGCTGGACCTGCCCTGGTAGGAAGTGGGGCGCTGGGGTTGGGAGCAGGCTCGCCTGTGCTCTTCTGTGACTGCTCAGGAAGGACCGCAGCCCCACCGCGCTGGCATGCAGCTCCCAGGCCTTCGCCCTGGGCCCTGACCCTGGGGGACTGGGATGGCCGCATAGCTGCTGTGGCCACCACGCTCGCGCCTCTGCTGTCCTGCACTCTCCAGCTTTATCTCCAACTCAGAATGCTCGCCTCTCCGGCCTGCAAGGCTCCTCCTCGCTCCCTTTGCCAGGTGGAGGCAGCACTGATCCTTTGGGGCAGAGCCTGCCTGTCACGGGCTCACACAGGCAGCCTAAAGCTGCTGAGTTAGGGGCTGGGGAGATAGCTCAGTAGAACAAGCACTTGCCTGGCAAGCGCAAGGGCCTGAGTTCAGTCCCCAGTTCCACAAACAAAACAAAGCAAAACAACAACAACAACAACAACAAAAATACCAAATAAAGCTGCTGAGTAAAGATTAGGGCTGGTGGGGTCCCCCCAAGCCGTTCTCTGCTATTGCAGTGTTCATGATGCTGGCACTGAGGGTTCCCCACGGATTGCCCTGCAGCTGGGACCCCAGGCTGCTGGGCAGGGGAGCATGTGCACTGGAAATGCCTCTGGGAGGCGCTGCTGAGCCCAGAGCCTGAGGTAGAACAGGTGTTAGCAGATATACAAAGGATGAACAAACAGGTACCGAGTGTCTCCACCTCTGCCAGGGAGGGAGGCATCGCCTCACTCTTCCCATCCAGACTGAGAAACCCGGGCCCAGAAACGTCAGGTGGCAATTCTGAAGGGTTAGAAACAACAAGTTCAAGGTCTCCAATCTGGTTACCAGGGTCTTCATAATGCACCATGACTGTTCCCTCATGAGTGTGGATGTATGCCTGTGTGTGTCAGTGTGTGACTTTATTTTGGCTTAGATGCTCAAATTCAGGAGGTATATAACTGGATGCAGCAAAAAGCCCCTGTCCCACCCTGTTTCCCTGCCACCTGGGTCCCTTTCTGAGAGCAACCACTGGTACCCATTTCTTATACGTCCCTTTGGGGCTCACCTAAACCTATATTTCTTTTCTTCTTTATGACACAAGCAACAGCTTAACGTAGCGCTCACCTTCCTTTCTAAAACTCGGTGACATGTTGCAGAGACCCACGGCCTGTGTGTCCTTACCACACTCCTGCAGCTAGCGCTGCCTTTTACTAAAGTCTGCGGAGTGTCCCACTGCGGAGTGTCACACACCAGTGACAGAGATTTGAGTTGCTTCCCACGCCTTGGCTCTTACAGACTGTGAGTGACTGTATGGCATCCATGCACACTCGAGCAAGTTTGTCTGAACATGGAATTGCTGGAAGGAAAGTATGCCCCAGCATTTTAGAAAGAGCCACTCTTGGGCTGGGCTGGGGAGATAACTCGGCGGTCTAAGAGCCTGCCAGGCAAGCGCAGCACAGGGTTCAATTCCTGGTACCACATGCTGAGCTGGCTCTGCACTGTGCTCACCCCCAAATCACATGCCTGTAATCCCAGCACTGGGGAGGCTGAGACAGGAGGATCACTATGAGTCTGAGCTGTGTATGTAGTGAGACCCTGTACCAAATAAATAAAAGAGATTGAAAAAAAAGAGTCACTCTTCAGAAAGCCTATCTTCTGGCCTATAGCTGCTACCCTGAGATCCCCCCCCCCCGCCGTGTTTTTTTGAGATAGGGTCTTGCTGCATAGTTCAGGTGGGCCTTGAATTCAGGATCTCTCCACTTCAGCTCCCTGAGTGCTGGGATTACAGTCGTATGCTGCCACGCCCACCTACTCCGTGGTTTCTGAGATCCGCAGGAGCACGAGGCTCGGACCATCATAAAGCCAACTCAGCATCTAGGCAGAGCCCAGACGGAGCCCCTCTGTGGCCTCTGAGAATCAGCCCAGGCATCGTTTCTCCCAAGGCTCCCTCTGCCCTGGCTCTTTGATTTCTTCCCTCCTGCAGATGGGGTCATTGCAAGGTGGGCCACTCCATATGGTGGAGTCAACCCGGGCTCTGAGCTCAGCTGTCTCTCAGTGTGTGAGCTGTGTGACCAGGAAGAAGCCACCTGTGAAGTGGAGGGCCGTGTGTGGCTGAAATGAGCTAGTCCACAGGCCCTAACAAGCATGTAGTGCGTGCTGACATTCTTTCCTTCTTTCTTTAAGGGTATATTTGGTTGTTGCAGGGTCTTGGACGCAGCTCAGGCTCGTAGTGATCCTCCCATTTTCAGCCTCCGCAGCACAGAGATTACAGGCGTGCTCCACCATATGGCCACTGAGCACACCCTGGGGTGGGGCTGGTGCTGCGGCATGCGGTGCTGGGGATCAAACCGTGATCCCTGTGCTTGTCTAAGCTTGCCTAAGCAGATGCTTTAGTCCACTGAGCTATCTCGCCAGCCCTACTACATGTTAATTTTCACTGTGATTAGTTAAAGAGGAGAGTCTTTAGGGTCTGCGGCACCAGGCCGTGAGGTCTGCCC
This sequence comes from Myocastor coypus, assembly GCA_004027025.1. Taxonomy (NCBI): domain Eukaryota; kingdom Metazoa; phylum Chordata; class Mammalia; order Rodentia; family Myocastoridae; genus Myocastor; species Myocastor coypus. Next base: position 81,464 of record PVJA010004286.1, read on the forward strand.
TGGAGCCAGGAAGGGATGCTGAAGCTAAGGACCAGAGCTCCCCTGAGGAGACCCATAGCCATCCTCGGCAACAGTGAGGCCCGGAGCTCCTCTGAGGATGAGGACAGCTGAGTTCACGCCAGGGAAAGCAGAGCGACCCTTGCTACGGAAGTATCAGCAGTGCACCACCTCCCTCTCCAGCTCCGCTTTTATGGCGCCAGCAGCACTCCTCGGGCGGCCTTGCACACGTAGGCCCAGGCTGCTTCAGCTCGGCTGGGAGTCGTTGCCTGTGAGTTCATGAACTGCAGAAACGAACTGGAACGGCAGGCAGGGGCTTTGGGGCGGGGCGAGGTGGGCCTGGGCTCCAGCCCTGCCTGCCTCTGCCCTGCTCTCCCAGCGCTTCCTGGCAGCAGGCTGTCAGGGCCGTTAAGTGTGGGTCAGGAGTCGGTCGGCTTGGGTTCCAGTCCTGCCTGGACAACTGATGATCAGTGGAACCTCAGGTGTGGTGTGTGGTGTCTCCGGGCCTGCGGTTTCCTCCTTGCGAAGTGGGGCTGATAATGACACCCATCTCCGCGGTGCCGTGAGGGGCCAGCGAGATGAAGGCAGTGCTTCTTCCAGCCTTCAGGGTACCTAGAATAACCGCAGCTACACTCCAGAGCACCTTTTATCAGGCCAGCCACTGTTCCCAGCCTCCTCCTTTGTTTCTCCATGGCTGTGCCTGAGGAGAGGCGCAGTCCTGACCTACTTAACTCCACTGTCTTTCTGCAGCAGTCTGACGCTGAGCTGCCTCAGCCTGTTCACGTGGGCAGAGGACCAGCTCCTGGCGCTGCCGGCCGGGCCCTGTGTGCAGATGCTGGCCGTGTCTCCTGTCTTCTCTGCTCTCTACTCCAGAATTTCCAGTCTAATAACTTGGCCCGGTGACCTCGCATTTTGCTGTGTGAGTGGATTTCTAGGCTTCTCCCAGCTGTGAGCTGCTGCTGGGAACAGTCTCAGGCCAGGACAATTCTCTCTTCACTAATAGCAGGAAGAGGTCAATATATGAGGGCTGGTCAGAAAGTACAGTGCATTTAAATGTTAGAGCTGCATTACAGTAAAAGAAGCATGGCCACTAATTTCCCTCAGAATTTTCCACCCGGCTCTGTGCACATTCATTCCATTGTTCCTGCCTCCTTCTGAAGTGGTTCTCAGAGTCCTGTTTCATCAATGTGTTTAGGAGGTGTGATAAAAAATACAGTGAGTGCTGCTCCCAAGGGCCGTCGGTAGGAAGCCGGGCTTAGGAGACCGAGTGGCACGTCCTCCTCACCCTGGTCACTGGATCTGGGACTGCGCAGCTTCTACATCATCCCAAAGCCAGCATGGCCACGAGAAGCCTTGTTTGAATTGATTCCGGGTACTGAGGCCGTCACAACAGCGCAACTAGACACTCCTGAAAGAGGACTGCCAGAAGGGCTTCAGAAGTTGCCAACAAGGATGGGAACAAGTGTGTTGAAAGGGAAGGACTTTGAGGAGGATAACGACACTGTATGTTTTACCGTAATAAATTTATTTTTTTTTTTAAGCTTTCACTGTATTTTCCAATCACATCTCACACCTAAAGGAGAAGCAGAAAGAGGCACTGTTGGATTTCTGGGCTCCTTTCTGCATCCAAGACTCACTGAGGAGTCCAGCTAACCCAGCAGGGTTTCAGTTTAGTGGGAGTCCTGAGGTTCCCCCACTCCCCAGTTGGGGCCAGGGTCTCAGTGCTTAGGGACTGGGTCCCCAAAGCTGGCTATGCTCTTTGAGAAGTTTAGCATATGGTGGAAGAAGGTGAGAGTCGCCTTGCTCCCCACCACGGGGTGCCAAGCACAGGGTGGGTGGGGGTGCAGTTCCCTGAGGAAGCGTTTCCCGGGCCCAGCCACCTGTGGCAGCAGCGGCTGTCAGGGGCTCCGCCTCCTCAGGTGACGCCCCTCACCTTTTCATCCCACTAGAGACAGTCACATGGGAAATGCCCCAGCTGGAGTGTGAGGGAGCTGAGTGAGAATCCATGTCCTCCTCCTTATCCATGTGACAGTGGGGAATGTCACCAGGGCACCCTGGCCTCTGCTCATATGCAACGTGAGGATGACAACGTCTGCGCCATGCGTTTGTGTGGGGACGGAAGTGACGCGGTGTGTGGACGTGCAAGCGGGTCACATCCAATACGGGGTGCTTGCTATGAAAGTCACACTGCCTGATGCTGTCAGCTTACTTGTGGTCCTAAACACACACCCAGTGCTGGAGGATGGCAGAGTGGCAGCGCGGAATGAACCAAAAGCCGGCTGTGAGAGCCGGTTCCATAGCTGTGTTCTGACACGCATCTGTAGTTAGCTTTTAATTCTCTCTTTCCCTGCACGGGGCTGAAAGTCGGGGATAAGAGAAGCCCTGGCGCTGCTTCCTGGCCCGCTCTGCTCTAGGGCTTCCGCGAATCCATTTCTGCAGGTGTCCTCTCTGTCCCCGATGAGCATACCAGGTCCTTTATTCTACTTTTTTTTTTTTTTTTTTAGATGTGTTTGATTGTTGCAGGGTCTCACCATGCAGCTCGAACTCGTGCTGATCCTCCTGCTTTCAGCCTCCCCAGCACCGAGATTACAGGCGTGCACCACTGTGCCTGGACTCTGGGGCTGGCTCAGTGTGCCTGGGGGCGGGGCTGGCGCCGTATGTGGTGCCCAGGATGGAAGGAAGCGCAGTCCCTGCGCTTGCCTAAGTAGGCTCATTAGTCCGCTGAGCCATCTCAACAGCGTTTACTCTCTTGTATCAACTATAATTAAAAAGTTCCAGGGAGTTCTTGGTGTCTCTGTCTTGCAATCCCAAACCTCGAGGAACAGGGTCTTCTTAGGACCGTATCTATGGCAACGACAGCATCCGGCTTCCTGTTACTGTTGAATAGATTCAAGCCAATGCCAGCCATACAAATGTCAGGCTGGCAGAACCTCTGCTTTAGGCCACAGTGGACGCTACTGGACCTCTTTTTTGCTTTGCTTTTCTTTCCTTTTCTTTATTTATTTTCTTAACGCCATTTAATGTTTGCTGTGGCTTGGATCTAGATCTGCCCATAAAGCCTTAGGCCATCACAGGCTGGGAGCTTCAGAGGGGGCTGAATGAGGGCGTGAGTGCGGAGAGAGGTGGTGGATCGCGGGAGTCCTGCCGTGGGGATGATTGGTACCAGCTGATAGGTTTGCAGCCTGGAGGGGGCAGAGAGGGCCGGAAAGAGAGCGGCCGTGCTGTGCCTGCTCGCCGCCGGGCCCTCTGCGGTGTCCCGCCTGCTCACGCGGGCTGCTGCTTCTCTGCCCCGCCCCCACGTGTGCCGTCCTGCCTGGGAGCAGTGGGCTGTGGACTGAGCCTTCTACACACGGTGCGTGGAAACAAGTCCTTCCTCCTTTAACTTCCGGGGTCAAGGACTTTGTCTCAGCAGCAGGAAAACTAAGTCCATCTGGAACCCATAGAAGTACAGAAAATTCCAAGGAAGGACGCAGATCAGGCGACCCTGCACCAGTTGGTCCCACCCCTGTGCCTCGCCTACCGATGGCGGATCATCCAGACCAAGGAGCCGACGGTGTACAGCGCGGTACTGGGCGAGCTCTTCTGTGTCATCCGTTACCTGTGTGGATGGATGTGTGTGACTGCTTCCCCAGCCGAGATCCGGAGCTGTTCTGTCCCCCGCACAGTGACCGCTGTCGTGCTGCCCTTACGGCCACATCCGCTCCTCCAGGCCATCTTTGCTAACCCTTAGCAAGCACTGATCTGGGTTCTGCACGGGGATTCTTTGGAGAGTGAAGGGAGGTGCTGTCGGCATCCCTCGGTCAGGACGGCCAGCCGAAAGTGGGACAGGTGGCGCGGGGTGAGGACTGCTTTATTTTGGGGGTGGGGTGATGGCGTCTGTGGTGGGGCTGGGGTAGGCGGCGACGCCTTCCTGACACTCTGGTTGTCCCGAGCACCCATGCCCCTCAGGGGCTGCCCAGGCAGTTCCCCTCGCAGCGTGCTCAGCTGCCCCCTCTGTGCCCTGCGGCCTGTGCCGCAGCGCCGCCCAGCCCCCACCCGCCCAGGGATGCAGAAGCTTCCACTCTCCGAGCTCCAGGACGACTCCTGGTTTTGCGTCTGTGCTAACCCACCGCACTCCCACAGCGCCAGGCCACGGTCATCACCCCAGCGCCCACCCACACTTCACACATCTTGGCAATGGGCTGGGGTTTCCAGGCTCCGAGGCAAGCTCTCCTCAGTCTCCCTGCGCTGGGCCTCTTCTGTCTTCTGTCTTCAGGGTGGCGCAGGACTGAGACCTCCAGGGCGGTTACTCTGATGGTTCTCTGCCGCCGGCCTGGCCTCCTAGGTGAGGCTCGGTGTTCCCACATGTCACAGATACGCCGTCTGTATCCTGTAGGCATTTTGCAATCAAACTTAAAATGGTTTCTCTTTGTGCTTCTCTCCCTTCGAGGGTCCCTTCTGCTGCCTTACCCCGAGCTAAGCCTGGCTGTGACCTCGGATCCATGTGTGGGGCCCGTGTACTGACAGTCTGTTGAATAAGCCTGTATTAGCATGGTCAGAAAACACTTAGCCTTGCAGGAGCTGTTTGCATTTTTAATGAATGCTATATGTAAGCAAAGTGCGCGGGCTTCTTTTTTGCTCGAGAAGATGTTCCCTGTCACCCTGAAGGTGACTGCAAGCTGCCTGTCCTTGCTCTGCTGCTGTTTCTTTAGTTTTCCTCAGGCTTTAGTCTTTCTTAGCTGGCTGGCACCTTGCCGTGATTTTCCAAGAGGAGAATCCCGCAGCAGTGGGTGTAGGCCCTGTGTGGGCAGCCGGGGTGCCCAGTGCAGAAGCCACATGCTTTGTGACACTCTTTCCAGTTTCCCAGTCAGAGAGCACCTTTTTGGTTCTCCTAGCATCCTGTGCTTCCTTGTGACCCCAGCCTCAGGCGTCCCTGGGTCATAGGACACGTGCACGTCCCTGCTGGAGCACTCCATCCTTGAAGGCGAAGACGAGCACGCGCTGTTCCTCTCATTCCACCTCAACCCAGTAACGCCTTGCGCGTGAGAGATGCCTTGGAAAAGCTTGTAAAAAATGGTCTTAAGATTCTTTTTAATTCAAGAACACTTCAAAGAGGGCTGGGGAGATAGCTCAGTGGAATAAGCACTTGCCTGGCAAGCCCAAGGGCCTGAGTTCAGTCCCTGGCCCTGAAAAACAAAAAGCAAAAAACAAAAACAAACCCTGCACATTGTTAATAAATTATTTTTTAAAACAGAGAACACTTCAAAGAGCTGAGCATGGTGGTGCACGCCTGTCATCCCAGCACTTGAGAGGCTGAGGCAGGAGGATCCGTGCCAGTTCGAGACCAGCCTGGGCTATAGAAATGAGCTCCAGGCAAGCCTGAACTGCACAGTGAGACCCTGTCTAAAAAAAAAAAAAAAGGGGGGGGGGACTACATGCTAGGTAAGTCCCTTGCTAGCACGACTACTTCTGAAAATGTCCATCTAGAAGTAGTACGTGTGCTCCGGAGCCTACCCCAAGAGAGGCTTGTAAAACAGCCTTCTGCAGTGCCCACGCTGTCCCTGGGCATCACACCACAGGCGTGCTCGCTCAGCTGCCACGTGACACGAGCTAAGCACTGCCACTGCCGACCAGCAACGCAACCACAGCCAGAGGGGAAAAGCAAGAACCCCAGACCCGTACTAATGAATGTGTGCACGAACCTGTCCCTTCTTTGTTGAAAAGGAAAGATGGCTTACCCAGGGGGAGATGATACCTAGGGAGGTGGGAGGCCCAAATGCATGGGCGGAGATTCTGAGAGAAGAGAGAGAGGGAGGGAGAGAGAGGAGAGGGAGGAAGGGAGGGAGGGAGAGGAGAGGGAAGGAGGGAGGGAGAGAGAGAGAGGGAGGGGGAGAGAGAGGAGAGGGAGGGAGAGAGAGAGGAGAGAGGGAGGGAGGGAAGGAA
>PVJA010004287.1:0-87429 GCA_004027025.1 Myocastor coypus
TTTTTTTTTTTTTTTTTTTGTCTTTTTTGAGACAGGGTCTCACTATGCAGTTCTGGCTGTCCTTGAGCTCACTTTTGTAGCCCAGGCAGGTCTCGAACTTGCACCCATCCTCCTGCCTCAGCCTCCCGAGTGCTGGGATTACAGGCATGCACCACCACGCCCAGCTATCTGTGTGTTTTTTAAAACAAGGTTTTGCTCTATAATCCAGGCTGGCCCCCTGCCTTGGCCTCTTGAATTAAGGGATTCCAGGTGTGGACCACTGTGCCTGGCTGATGCCATACTCTTCAATAAATTCCACACTTGCATGAGCACCTCATTGTTTCCCTGCTGTGAGAAACTGAAAGAATAAATAAGAACCAAAATGTTGAATGGGCATTGCAAAATGGGCAGAAAATGTCACAGTGGGGAGATGAAAGGGAAAAGTAAACAGAGTACAAAAGAAGGAAGAAATGGAAACAAATCTTAGGTAAATGAGAGGAACAGAGGTTGAAGGGAGGGTAGGGTATAGAAAAAAATCAACTTGTATTACGTACAGGAACAAATTCTATGTGATGAATATGATCATTTATGTGTACCTAAAATATACCAATAAAACCTGCTTTTCAAAGTTAATCTCCAAAATTGATTTCCATAGTGGTTCTACTAGTTCGTATTTCCACCAACAGGGTAGAAAGGTTCTTTTTTCACTTATGGCTGCACCAGGATTTGTTTTCCTTTGATTTCCTGATAATCTGTACTCCTGGAGAGCCACTATCTTACAGGAGTAAACTGGAATCTCAGTGTTCTTTTAATTTACATCACAATGATCAGAGAGATTAAACCTTGTTTCACATTCAGGGGTTCATAAAGTTCATTCTTTCATGATTCTGGTGTCAGAATTCATTCCATGTCCCTGGTTGCAACCAAATCAGAATTAAAGAAAGAAATGAATTCATGAACTGAAATATCCTATATTGGCATTTGAAATTCTTATTCTGAGAATTGTTTATACATTTCAGTTGCTCATTTTTCACTGGCTATTGTATTTTGGAGGACGTCTAATTTTTGAGTTCTTTATATATTTTACATATTAGCCTTTTGTTTGAAGAACAGTGGGAATTTTGTTTTCCCCATTCTGTAGGTTGCCTCTTTCTCTGATTGGTAGAAGCTTTAATATGATTTGATTCCATTTATCTATTCTTGATGTTATTCTTGTGAAACCGAGGTCCTGTTCAGTAAGTTTTTTTTATCTATGCCTATATCTTCAAAAGTATTTTATCTTTCAGAGGGTTGCATTTCTTTTTTAATATTTAAGACTTTGATTGAAATGAAGACCTTGCACTTGCCAGGTGGCTGCTTATGCTACTGAGCTGTTCCCAGCCCCTTTTCTGACTGACTTTCATGCAGTGTACATCTTTCACCCGTTTGTCAATGATTAGATAGCTGGATGTGCTTGGATTTGTTTCTGAATCCTGCCTTCTGTTCTGCTGGTCCATGTGTCTGTACCATGGTGTCAGTACATTGATGTAAATTTGAATATATCTTGAAATCCCAGATTGTGACATTTCTCACTATTATTTCCCATGATTGTTTTTACTAATTTTCTAGGTCTCTTTTGCTTCCATATAAATTTTAGGATTTTTCTCTTTATTTTTGTGAAGAATGATATATTGGTGGTTGGACTAAGATTGTGTTGAATTTGTATATCAGCTTTGAAAGTATGTCCATTTTTATTATTTATTTATGTATTTATTTAGGGAAGGGTGTACAGGGTGTCCAGGTTCTCACTACTAGATTGGACTTGTAGTGATTCACCTGTTTATAGCCTCCCAAGTGCTGGGATGACAGGCATGGAAAGTATGTCCATTTTGAATCTATCTGTCTATCTATCTATCTATCTATCTATCTATCTATCTATCTATCTGTCTGTCTATCCATCTATCTCTATCTAAATGTTTTATCTATCCAGCAACAAGGGATATTTTTCTGTTGTTTTATTGTGCTCTTCAATTTCCTTTTATGTCTACTTTAGCTTTCATTGTAGATACCTTTCACTTTCTTGGTTAGATTAATTCTTAGATGTTTATTTTTTCTTCATATTGTATGGCATTATTTTCCTAATGTCTTTCTAAGTCAGTTTATGATTACTGTAGGGAAATGCTATCGATTTTTTCTGTGTGCATTAGCTTTGTATCCCACAGTTTGGTTATTAATTCTAAAAGACTTTTGGTGTAAGTTTTTGGGTCTTCTATGTAGAAGGTCATGTCACTTGCAAATAATGTTTTGACTTCTGTCTTTCCTTTGCATAATCTTTCTTCTTCTTTTTTTAAATCTAGTTTTACTGGCTAATGCTTTGAGAGCTACTCTGAGCAGGAGCAGTGGTAGTGAACATTTTTGCTTTTTTCTTGATTTTAGAGAGAAAGCTTGTAGATTCACCTCTTTTAATATATTTTTTGGCCATTTGTGCATCATAAATGAGTTTTATCAGAGTAAGTCTTAATTACTTGTATCATCACTGAGACAAATTTCTGGACACTCAAAGTTAAAGGGAGAAATGTTTATTTGACTCAGAGTTTGCAGTGGTTTCAGTCTATAATTGGCTGGCTTCAAGGTAGGGTAGCAGATGGTTCAGAGACATCTTATGGTTTGTGTCTAGTTGTTCAGGGAAATCCTCATGCAGTCATGGGGTGGAGACTTGTAGAGTATGAGAATAACTCATGATCCACTGGGATTATGGGTGATCCAAGGTTGGGATTATGGATTTTAGCACTGCTGGGATTATGGATGTGTGTACTTTCCCCATCCTGGGACAGAGAGTCTGAACATAATATAAGAGAGAGACAGACTGTCTCTCTGGTGCCATTGTTGGCCTGTTGTCATTGTTGTTGTTCTGTTGCTGTGAACTGCAGCTTTCTGCCATGTGCCCCTCTGTCTTGGGACCAGTGCAATATTGACTGAAACTTCCATTAACTGTGAGCGAAGTGAAACTGTCCTTCCTTCATTTTGGGTGTTGGGTATTTGTCCCACCAAGAGAAGAGTAACTGAGACAAGACAACAATTCATGATAGGGAAAGAGCAAAAGCATCCAATGAGAGCAAAAAGGGAGAAGCAAATCTTTTTCTGCCCCTTTTATCTTATCTAGACTGCTGGGTTTAGGGTGGTGCTAATCCAATCAGTGGAGCGATCCAGTGATCCCCAGCCTTAATCCCAGCACCATTAATCAAGCACTATGCTATGAAATCAGCCACAAACACTTGCTTCAGCTATCTCCAAAACTCCTGCCCGCCATGAGGCTTTGGAGTGATACCTAGACACAAACGGTAAACGTCATTTTATACATATTTTTTTTCAGGAATGGGTGTTGGATTTTGCCAAAGGTTTTTTCTGCATACTTTGTTACGATCATATAACTTTTCCTCTTGTTTTTGCTTGTGTGATATATTACATTTATTGATTTGCATATGTCGAACCACTCTGTGGGAAGAATCATACTTGGTCATTATGTATGATGCTTTTGATTTTTTTTTTTTTTGGCATTCTTTTTCCCAGTATCTATCTTCTTAAGGCTTGTCATACTGATGTTCATTAACATAATTAGCTGGTATTTCTCTTTTCTGCTTTAGGAATTACAATAATGGTAACCCATAGGAATGACTATGAAAATACTCCTTCCATTTCAATTTTAGTAAAAAATTTGAGGGGTGCTAATATTAGTTCATCCCTGCAGTTCATGTAGAATTCAGTAGTGAATCCAAAGGGACTTGGGCTTTTCTTAATGGGTAATTTTTTTGGTATAACTGTTTCAATTTCATTGCCTGTTATTGGATTGGTTAGGCAATTTTCTTTTGTAATGTATTTGGTACAGGGTCTTGCTATGCAGGTCAGACTTGTAGTGATCCTCCTGTCTTCATCTTCTCCAGCCTTAGGATCACAGGTATGAGCCACTACACCTAGACTCCATGGCTGGCTCAGTGAGCCGGGGGGCAGGGTTGGCACAGGATGTGGTGTGGGGGATTGAACCCCAGTCCCTGTGCTTGCCTGAGCAAGTGCTTACTACACTGAGTGATCTCACTAGCCCGCAATTATTAATTATTAGGTATCTAGAAATGAACCTATTTCTTCTGAATTCTCCAACTTATTAGAGTACAAGATTTCAGGGCAGTTGCTAATAATAATCTTTGGGATTTCAGTAGTGTCCATTATGATTTGACTTTTTACATTTCTATTTGCATGGATTTGGGTCTTTACTTTTTTAGTACGATTGGCTAATGCTTTCTCTACTTTGCATTTTCATTGAACCAGCTCTTCAAATTTATTTGCTCTTTCTATTATATTTTTTAAATTTGCAATTTCATTAGTTTTTCTTTGATATTTATAATTTTCATCATTGTACTTGCTTGAGGTTTGGATTTCTGTTTTTCTAGAACCTTGAGTTACACAATCAGTTTCTTTTTTTTTTCTGTCTTTTTGAGATAGGGTCTCGCTGTACAGTTCAGGCTGGCCTTGAGCTCAGTTTTGTAGCTCAGGCTGGTCTCGAACTCTCACCAATCCTCCTGCCTCAGCCTCCTAAGTGCTGGGATTACAGGCGTGTGCCACCACGCCTGGGCACAATTAGTTTCTTTATTTGAACTCACCATGCTTTTCCAATGTGGTCACTCACAACTATAAACTTTCTTCTTGGGCGGCTTCCATTGTGTCTCACACATTCTGGTATGTTGTACTGGTGTTGTTATTTAATTTGAGCAACTGTCTGATTTCCTCTGTAACACAATGATTATTCAGAATAATCCACATGTGTATCTTCTTTCTGTGGTTTCTTTGCAATTGGTTTCTAGTTTCACTGCACTATAATCTGATGATATGCTTCAAATAATTTTGGTTTTTACTTAAGTATGCTTTATAAAAATATGTATCTTGCTACTGTGGGGTGAAATACTTTATAGATGGCTATTAAGTCTGTTTAAACAAAGTTTTAATTCAAATTCAATGCTTTTTCTGCAGAAATTTTTACAAGTCTGTCTGTCTACTTGCTACAAAGACATATTTAGGTCCCTTACTATAATTGTGTTGTTATTTATCTGGTATTTTATGTTCATGAATGTTTCTTTGATGAAGTTGGGTATGCTAGTATGAAGTGGATACATAATGCTAATAATTGTTAACTATTCCCCTTGAATTGTTCATTTGACCAATGTGTAGTGAGTTTTTTGCCTCTTCTCCTTAGTTTTAGTTAGAAGTCCACTTCTCCTGAAAATACAGTAAATGTTCTTGCTGATTTTGGGTTCTGCCTGCATGGAATGTTGTCCTTCATTTCTTGATATTTAGTCTATAAATTTCTTTTTGAGTTAAATATGTTTCTCATGTATAGAAACCATTAGATTTTGTTTCTTGATCAATTCTCCAAATCCATTTCTTTTGTTTGGAATATTGAGACTATTTATATTGAGAGTTATTATTAAAAGTTATCGAGTTAGTCCTGTCATTGTATTGTTCTCCTATTGCTGGTTCTTTCTTTTCCTCTCTTCTATGTAACTACTGCCTCTGCAATGTGTATTCATTATATTAGAATTTTGGCATTGTTTTCTTCACTGTCTTTTTCTTAGGTACTTTGATAACGTTTTGGAGTGTTGGTTTGGTAGTCATTAATTTCTTTAGGTGGTCTTTATCATGGAGCTCTCTTATTTCTCCATTAATTTTGAAAGATGGCTTTGTAAGAATCAATAGTTTGGGTTGGAAGCCACTTTCTTTTAAGACTTGACATAGTTACTCCAAGCTCTCCTGGCTTGTAAGATTTGAACTGAGAATTCTGCAGCAATTCTAATAGGTTCTTCTTATAAGTAATTTGTTGACTCTTTCTAACAGCTTTTGAATTTCTGTTCCTATGTTGGTGCACCATGTGCTATGGAGAGGTTTTTCTTCTCTTTTGATTGTGACTGTTTGTGTTTGTACATGCCAGACTTATCTCTATGATTTATTAGTTCCCTGTATTTGGAAACTTTTCTGCTATTGTTTTTTTAAAAAATTTTAAATTTATTTTATTTTTTTCTTGTTTCAGAACTTTTGTTTGTTTATTTATTTTTATGGCCGGCTCAGCCTGCCCTCAGGGCAGGGCTGGTGCATCATGTGGTGCTGGGGATCGAACCGTGGTCCCTGCAGCCACCTAAGCTTTCCTAAGCAGGCGCTTTAGACCACTGAGCCATCCTTCTGGGCCCTGCTATTGTTTTTGTAAAGAGGATTTTTATGCCATTTGTGCTGGCATCTTAATTTTTTACTAATGCTAAATCTAATTTAGTCTTTTTGCATCATGTAGAACCTATTAGATCATTTTTCATTATCTTGTTGTTTTTAAGATATCTTTTAATAACTGACCACCAACAAGAGCCTTATCTTCTAGTTCTGACACTCTATTCACATTGATTGCTTCTGCTGCCCATAATTTCAATAGAATTTTTAATCTGCTGAATTTCTATTTTCTACTTTTCCATAGATTCTATTTCATTACCACACTTCCCCAGAAATAAGCCTTAACTGTAGAAGAGCTCTAGGATGGTTTTTCAGGATGCTCAGACTATGAGTCTTAACTCAAGAAAAAACACCAGTTCAGATCATCAGATAAAGGACACAGTTTGTATGTCCATCATATCACAGAAAGGACATATTTGATTTTAGAATAATAATTCTAATTCTAATTAAAGAGAAATAAATAGTATTATCAACATATTTTTTTGTGTGTGTGGCGGGGACCGGGGTTCAAACTCACGATCTCACACTTGCCCAGCAGGCACTTGTGCCACAGAGCTATCTCCCCAGCCCCTCAACATAAATAGTTAAGTGATGACATAAATTATGAAGAAGTATTTGTAAAACTCCAGTGAGTGCCTTTGAGCAAGAGGTAAATACCTCTATGAATAGATAAAACTTAAGACTTCCTGTCAGATGATCAGAGAATAGATACAATGCATGGATAATATGAGTACTCAATAATAAGCAGACATTATTATGTATAATATGAATTTTCATGATTCAAAATATAGTGTATTATAATGTTTAATGTACCCAAATGACATATAGAAATACTTTTGAATTTTGGTGCTTGCAATTTTCACCACTTTTGTATGAGCCATTATTTTTAAGTACCTTTTTTTTTTTTGTATTTTTATGGAAGTATAAACACAGGGTGTTCAGGGTCTCACTACTAGATCAGACTTGTAGTGATCCACCTGTCTACAGTCTCTGAAGAACTGGGATTAGAGGCACGAAGCCACCGTGCCCAGTCTCAATTGCTCTCTTAGTGCACCCTGAGGGTGGGGCCAGCACCGAAAGCCTGGGATCAAACCCTGGTCACTGAGCTCTGTCTAAGAGGGTGCTCTAATCTGCTGAGCTATTTGGCTGGCCCACTACCGTCATTTTTGTTGTTACTTGTGTGCACACACATGCATGTGTGTGTGTGTGTGTGTTTGTGTGGCCAACTCAGCCTGCCTTGGGGGCAGGGCTGGTGGGGGCATGTGGTGCCGGGAATTGAACCAGCCTAAGCTTGTCTAAGCAAGTGCTTTACACCGTTGAGCTGTCTCACCAGCCCAACGTCTCATCTTTAATGTCCTAACTGACATCATTCTGTTGTCTCATGAGTCTTCAACTAATATTTAACTTAATGGTAGATTGAAAGAAAATATTCTGATCCCCCAAGAAGATGAGTGTCAAAACAAAGAGCAAGTACAAGAAAGGAATCAGACAACTCCTGGATGGGCAAACCCATTGTGGTGCAGGGGACTGTGGTTCGATCCCCAGCTGCACATGCCACACCAGACTGGCCCTGAAGGCAGCCTGAGCCAGCCAAAAAAGAGAGAATAAGGTGGGTCCTGAATGATTCAAAACTGGTAAGCAGAGTATAGCAATCTATGTCAAAAGGTGGATGAGGGAAATGCTAAGATATACACTTGTAGATTGGATCCAAAACCATTATTTTCGGAGAGGGAAGATATCAACCTAAAAATATTGCCGATAGGAGAGCAAGAGCTTTAGTTGTGTGCAGGGCTGCTAGTCAACTATTTGTACTGGCAATGGCACTACTTTTACAAGTATCCCCAGAAAATGCAAAACATTACCAGAAAATTAAAAACTTTGGCCAGGTGGCTTCCTTCAGTGATATTATTTGTCTCTAAGACTGCTAAAGCTGACAGATCCTGAAATCATTAAATATGCCTTTCCATTCAAGTCTTTTGTTGATGGCAGTGACTTTTCTAAATACTAACTTTCCAGCATAACTTCTATGAATCAAAACTGCAGTATTTATGGGCCAAGAATGTCAAATGATAGTTGATCAAAGGGGTGCTTCTCCAGTCTATATTTCTTCTACTAGTTATAAAAATGCATGTGTTACCTGTATTTGGGCAATTATCTGGATGGAAAGAAAGTGCTACATCTCATCATCATTAAGAGCAAGAAAGATAAGACTGAATGTGTTTCAACCATTTATATTCTCAGAAAAAGCCTGGTGCATACAAACAGTTACAGTAAAGTGGGTCAGTGTTATGCTGCCAATTGTTTTGTGAGATGGCCCAAGACATTTGTAGTCTGAAATTCAGCTAGCACTAACTGCACTAAAGATATAAAAAATGTCCTTGGTGAGAGAAGAAGAGATCAAATCATGATTCTCACAAGAGTGACCACCTATTTCCAGGCTCTTGATGTTGCAATAAACAAACTGGTGGATTAAGTAATGATCAACTTGTAACACCCAGCTGAACTGATCGGGGTGCTTCTGAGTGTTGAAGGCCCACCTACGGATTGCTGCCAACTGCATAAAAGGAGAACCAGAGACAAAGGTGGCATGTTGTTTTCTCTCTAGAAAAAGCTTGTCATGTTAGCTTTCTTGATATGAACTCAGCTATTCTCATTGTTGGAGGTCAGGTCCTTGCTCCACTGAGGTTGGCTGAGTTCTCTGAGAGAACTCTAGTCCTTACTTTGAGTGTCCTTTCCTAGTTCCAGTGCAGACCCTCAACCTTGTGACACAGATCCTTCTCTCCACTTGTGCAGACTTTCAAGGTTGCACCACAAACCTTTGGACCTTCCTAGTACAGATCCTTGGTACAGACTTCTATGAGACATTGTTATAGGTTCTGGGCCTCCATCTGGACTCATAGAGGACATTGCTATGGGATCTAGGTATTTCCCTGGACTCATGCACGGCATTGTCATGGGATCCAGGTCCTTGTCCAGAGTCTTTGGGTCTCTGTGTGGACAGATCATTTGCACACCTCTCCATTTGATCTTTTGGGTGGATATGATAAACTAATCCTATAAATTATGCCTCCTGTATTAGACACACTCTCTTGCAAACCCTCATTACAACACAAACCATTTAAGTACCATGTATTTATGGAAATCAATGAGTGCAGGGTAATCAAAGCTTTAGTTTTTTATCTCCTGAACATCTGATTCCCTTTCCTAGCTTAGGTTTGACCTTGAATTCTTGTAAATGGAAATAGCAGTATATAGTTAATACTTATTTTCTCTTTCTTAAATATTTATTTATTTATTTATTTAATGTTTTAGGGAAGGGTCTACAGGGTGTTGAAGGTCTCATTACTAGATCAGACTCAGTGATCTGCCTGCCTACAGCCTTCCAAGAGCTGGGATTACAGGGCTGCACCACCACACCCAGTCTCAATTGCCATCTCAGCATGACCCAGGGGCCAGCACAACAGGCCCAGGGATCTCACCCCTTGCCCCTGTGCCTGCTTGCACGTGTTTTAATACACTGAACTATTTGGCTAGCCCAATACTTATAATCTCACTTTTTGTTCACCCTATACTAATTGATGCTTCTATGCTACTTTGATGTCATGAAAAAAAAAAAAAAAAAAAAAAAAAAAAAAAAAAAAAAAAAAAAAAAAAAAAAAAAAAAAAAAAAAAAAAAAAAAAAAAAAAAAAAAAAAAAAAAAAAAAAAAAGGAAGGACAAAAGAGAAGAAGGAGGGCCAAAAAGAGAAGCAGAAGGTTGGCTCTTGTTCCTGGCACTCATGTCTCTGTGTTGCAAGTGCCAAAGCTGACTTTCTGATGTGGGTACTTTTGCAGGACTTTTTTCATACCCAAGCACAGAGCTTTTGATCTAATGCATTTCTCCTCACATTTGTCTGGGTCAAATCTCATGGAACTGACTTTTCCCTTTAGGTATCCTGGTTGAAAGTTTATTCCAAGAGATTTGAGACAAATCTCTGGAGTAGTGTGTCCTTTTAGGTTCAGTCTTATTTCCCAGGTTTCTCACTTAGCTTTTGGAAAACTCACAAATCCCAGTTAAAATCAACTTGAAAATTTAGACCAATTCCACTATAGTCTTATGTTTGCTCTACCTAGGCGTCCTTGGGGAACTCTGCTGATTGGAAGACATTGATATTTTTGCATGAACTGATCACATAAGCTTAGACTACTCAGGTCTATTTTTTATCCTCTTTGGAGGTAGCAGTGAGGAACATGACCATGGGTTTCTGTAGCTCAGCAAAAACTGCCTGAGGGCCAAATGTTGGTCTCCACTCCTAACAGATAATGCAGTTTTCTTGGGTATTTACCATGAATACTACTTGCTCAGCACAAAGGATAGAAAGAAGCATACACTTTAAAAGTTCACACTTATGTCTCTCTTCAAAAAGTGTTCATTTGTTCTAAACAATCATGATCTTTTAAGAAAATAAAATACATGCTAACTGTGGGATATAGGGTAAAAGCCAAGATTTTTTAAGTGATTGCATGTATATAATTCCTACCTTAAAGTTTAGCATCTTTCTTTGGAATATGGAGAGTACATTGCATTCTAGGCTTTAAGCCTCAATCCAAACTTAAAATTTATTTAAAACTTTGTTTAAAAGCCAATTATACTCTAATTCCATAAGGGCAGATAATTATAGACACATTAATAATCAAAGACTGAAATAGGACTCTTAGAAAGTAAAAGTGATAGGTGAAATTTTAACATTCAATATAGTTGGAAGTGATAAGGAAGGAATTGTCCTGGAGGGCAGACATCATAATAGAAGATAGTAGAAGAAAAGATTTTCAAAGAAACAATAAGGCAGTATCCAACTTGAAAATACCTTATACACAGAAGGAACGAAAAATTTAGCCATTTCAAAGACATTATTATGACATTTCAGAACGTAAGAGATATAGAGAGGATGCTAAGATTTTGCAGAGAAAAAGGCAGTCACATGATGAAGAAAGCAGAGTCACAATCCAAATGGCATGATTTCTTGAATCATATTAAAAGCTAGAAACAGTAGAACAATGTGCCCAAGAGCCTAAAGAAAAATTATTTTTAACCTCAAATTATATATGAGAGTGAGATTATAATCAGCTAAAATGATAAAATAAAGATTACTTAAATAGTCAGAAAGCCTAGATGGTAGCTGTCTAAACAATGTCTATTCTTCCTTGCTTCACTTTTATAAGAATTTTTTGTGTCTGAAAATATGCTTCAGTTTTATGTTTTCCATGTTCTTGTGCAGGATGGGAGCAGACATATGAGCTGGTTTTGAGCAATAAAACATAGGAGGATGACTGCTTGGCAACATCCTTCCTAGGGGGTAAGGTACAGCACACACTGTCTGCTCATTTTCCTTTTTATCTTCCTGCCTAGATAGGAAACTTAAGTTGGAAGATATTTTATCATGTCTTCACAAATTCCTACTGACCTATTTTTATTATTCTTAGCTCTACACCTGTCCCCTTTTTAGTTCTATTAAACAACCTTGAAACTTTTCTCTGCTCAAAGACAGTAAATAACCCATTTGATCAAAGCTCCTAGCTTAATTACATTATTGGAGTCTATCATCATATTCAGGGGAGCAAGTTCTGGATTACAAACTTTTGAATGAACATAATTCAATTAATGAATAAATGTTATATTATGTTCATCTATCACTTTTTGAGACACCATCACCTAATCTCAAGGACTTTGCACTTGATTCATTGTGCCTTATCCTTGCAGTATTTGCTGACATTGCCAATGACCTATATGACCTTAACATACACAGTATACTTCCAACTCCTTGGCTTCAGTCAGTTTTGACTTCTCTTAAGGGGATGAACTAAATGAGTCCCAAGCTATCTATCTTGCTAATTTCTTCTTCCATAATTTGTTGTTGCCTCTTGCTAGGACACTTACAGTACTGTACTGTAGTTCCTTCACTCCATAATGTTCCTGCCACCGGATATACCTGAAGACAGAGTTTCTAGGCTTAAGACATAATTTGCCAAAAATTGTTCATGGGCTTGAAGATTTCCCTTTATAATCTAGTCCCAACATCCCTTTCTCTCCTAACTCTCATGGCCAATAGACTCAGGATCTCTTCTCAGATCCACTTGGAATTTTCCCAGTTCTTTGTAACTGTTTATATTATTTTCTAAGTTTACAATTTCACTTGCATCCTCTGTTGCACACAACTCTTCATCTTAACCGAACTAATGGTGAACCCATCATGGTAAGGCCAATTCTAATGTCATGTTTTTCCTACAAAGCTGCCTAATTGCAGCGGAATTAATTCCCAGAGACTCTATGACTGCCAATAGGTTAAGTAGTTATACCTATTATAGCATTTATTAAAATAATTAATACTATGTGTACAATGCTTCCTGTGTGTGCAGGCTTATTGAGGCTGCTTCATTTTTGTAACCCTCCCAGTTTTAGCACAAAATATCTGGTTTGTAGTACATGCTCAAAAATTGTTAGATGAACTGACTTGAGATTCAAAGCACTATTACCCACTGCAGTTTAAATCTACTGTCTTATGAAAACAGGAAAAGCAATGTAATGCATATCTACTCCCTTAGGAATGCTGCCTCATAATTATTTTAAAAGTTTTCTATTTTATCAAAGAGCCTTAGAAACTGCTTCTTTTCAAAGCTTCAGTAGAGTATTATTTTCCTAATTAATTATTGCTGAGGGATAACTATTGCATAAATCAATTTCCAACTTAGTTTGATCCTGATCACTAATGAAATAGATAGGAGATCTGGAGTCCCAAAGAGAATGTTTTCAGCTGAATAATATATTTTATTTGTCAGCAGTCCTCAGGCTCAATTTATGGTGAAATTAACTGAAAGTGTATTGCAAATAATTGTCAGTTCATTGTCAGTCTGCATTTCCAAGGTCTATAGTAGATAGAATGACGAAAGGTAATTTCGTTTTTCTTTGTAATTGCTTTTGGATAATACCAGAGCCTCTGAAAGAGTGTGAAGCCGTGAATTTTGAAAATTGCAAAGAAAATGCAAAGCTTGGATTGAATACCAAAAATTCTCCCAGTGTCAGATGTATCTGAATTAACATTTCCAAGTCTCTTTGTAGTCTATTCCACTAAAATTGTCTACGACAGAAAACATGACTTTGGACTTGAGATTTGAAAAAAACACTATTTTATGTGTCAGTGGTAGTAGCTAAGAGGGAGATCTGAGTCCAATTAGTTTGATAGCAGTTTCAGAAGGGAGTTAAGAAGACAGTAAAAAAAAAAAAAATCTCTTACGTGATATCAGGAGTTGGAGTAAGTTCTTTAGCTACTGAAAATTACCAGAGAAGAGGATAAGAAAGTTATGACTTCTCTGTTACAAGACTTCCCAGAGAGTTTCAAATGTGTATGTCTGTTAGGATTTTCTAAGAAGGGAAAATGACATGAAATGTTTGAAAACTTACCCAGGTCATGTATTCTTTGTGAAATGAAGGTATTATTTATTTATTTATTTAGTCTTTTTGAGACAGGGTCTTGCTATGCAGTTCAGGCTGGCCTTGAGCTCACTTTTGTATCCCAGGCTGGTCTTGAACTTGCACCGATCCTCCTGGGTCATCCTCCGTCAGTGCTGGGATTACAGGTGTGCGCCACTACACCCGGCTGAAGGTATTATTTAAAGACACATATTTTGAGAGGTGCTGGTTTTGAAGTCTGAGAGTATAGTATGTAGGGACTTTCTATAGTTAGTGACTTGTGGTTTTACAAGGTGTGGTACCATTGCTTTGTCTTTGTCTTAATTCATAAGAATAAATGCAAATAAATGACAGAAAAATGAGATATCAATCTATTAATCTATCATCTATCCATTCACCCATCCACCCAGGCAGCCATCTGTCCATCCATCCATCCATCCATCCATCCATCCATCCATCTATCCTTCCTTCCTTCCATCCATTTTGCAGTACTATGGACAGAACCCAGGGCCTTCTCATTGAACTACATTTCCAATCCTTTTCTTACTTTTATTTTTGAAGCAGGGTCATGTCAAGTTGCTCAGGTAGAGCTAAAACTTTTGGTCCTCTTGCGACAGTCTTCTAGAATGCTGGTATTACGTGGATGCACAACATGCCATCCTGATAACTTTATTTTTATCTTTCACAAAGCATTATTTTTTATTTCCCCATTATCTGCTCATTTCTCTATTTAATTTTTGAAAGCTTGCTTATCTTCACTGTTTAAAAAATTATTCTTCTCTTTGGTAATCCCAGAAAACTACCTGGTAAAACTGAATCACTAACAACTAAGAATAAATGAAGAAAAAATTTCCTATTTGTGTTGAGAAGAGTATAACCTTGCTGACATCTGGATTTCAGATTTCTGGCATCCAGAACTGTGAAACGCTAAATCCCTGTTGATTAAAGTAGCCCAGGGTACAGCACTCAACTGCCTTTTTTGAGGCACTTTTGTCACTTCAAAGTTAGGGATGCAGGTGACACACTACAGAAGCTGAATCATTTTGCAGCAGGGCTGCAGGGGTGAGGCACAGAAGAGTTGAGGGAGATGTGTGGAGTCAGCAGAACAGGGGCCTGGGGTGACCATCCACACCAGGGCCAGCAAGTCATGAATGAGTCACCTGTGTGGGTGAGGCAAAGGCTATGAGGACCCTGCGCAAGCCCACCATCAGAGGGTACTGGAAACTCCTCCAGCTTTCCCCTTTCAAACTTCATATAGATTCCTTTGGCACTTAAACACAGAGCCACAGAGGAAAGCATATTCTGCTAACTATAGCTGCCACAGCACACACTGCTACAGGGAAATTCTTTCTGTAAAGCAGCTCTTTCATTGTCTTGATTAGGGATGGCTGATTGTGTACAATAAGCCTGACTCTTGGTGCTCTGATAAAGAGGCTGCAGTCAATCTGGGGTTCTAGTGTGTAACATTCAGTAATTATCTGTCTGTCTGTCTATCTGTCCATCCATCTGTCATCTATCTATCTATCTATCTATCTATCTATCTATCTATCTATCTATCATCCACCCACCACTTGCTATATCCATTTTGCAGTACTAGGAACAGAATGAAGTCTGCCAGGTTTCCCAAGGTTGGGATTTCAGTTTTGGTAGTGTTTCTGGAAAGTACTTCTCTGATTTCCTGTGAAAATCAGGGTCACTGGCTCAAGTGAAGCACAGAATAGACTCGGGATAGGAGAGATTCAGGATGGGCCCAATTATTCTAAGAGGTTTTCAGTCACACTGTTCTCAGCTGAGTCTTACAGCTGCTCTCTAACCTACTAGTGTCTCTGACCTGAAGTTCCTGAGCTCTACAAAGCGAGTCACTCTTCACCACGATGCCCACATGAGCCTCCAAGGTATCTCCACTTGCTCTCCTTTGTAAAATCAGATACCACTCCTCCTTCTGCTTCCTCGCTCCCAACAATTTGTGAGCTATTTTCATTTACTGTTGCTAATTTTTATTAACTGGTCTTCTTTAATGTTCTCATATCCTTACAGGGTAAAACTTTTCAGAAATTATCTTTCTTCATTTCAGTTGTGTCTCAAGGTATAAGCATTTTCTTTCTTTCTGTTAAGTCCATGGCTCTTCGCTTTGCTTCCCACACCCAACATCTACTGGTGTGAGTCTCCACTGACTTCCTAATTTCTAGGTCGGTAGATAGTTATCAGACTTCCTTTGCTTCAACTTTCTGCAGACCAGTCCTCCTTGTTTTTATTCCTGTCATCAGTACTCTTTCTGCACTGGGTGTTCTGAAAATCCTTGACTATTCTGAAAGTCTCCTGGCCTGCCTTCTCTTCCTTTGCTCTCTCCTTACATAAGATCCCCCACAGATTTACTTTTGGATCTCATGCACCCTCATCATGGCTTCATTTACCATATTTACAGTATGACTCCAAAATCTTCAAGTAACAGAAATTATTTTAAAGTTGATTAGAAACAAAGAGAAATGTATTAGCTCATTTATTGGAACCAAAGAGCCAACTTGATTCTTGAAACTGCCCTCTCTCAGGGACCTTTTCCCCTTCTGCCCCTCTGAATTCTACTTTCCTTCACACTGACCTGATCCTTAGTCTCTTTTGTTGGTCATTTTGGATGCTCTAAAATTTTTCAGTCCTGATGTCTCAGTATCCCAAAGGAAAGAGACACATCAAAGACACACCAAGATGCATCTCCTTCCTTCTCCACAGCTGTAGCAAAGTTCTTATGAAGAACATGGTTTTGGCAAGTCTGCCTACTCACCCTTTTCTGGTCCTGGCAGAGAGGCTTGGAGTCTACCTCATATGACTTACAGGGGTGGAATAGTTTTGCTATGGTGTAGCCAGGGAGGCATGGATAATCAGAGAAAGCATGGATGGAAGAAAAGATGCATAGAGGAAAGAGATATTGAGTCCAATTGACTGAGGAGCACTGTGTTCATGACACTCATGTTGTCACCTTGGCTCTTTGCACTTCTTAAGCCCTAACACTATAAAGAAAAAGTTAAAGGTCTAAAATCTCCATCTATCCTAGTCTTTATAGAAGTCTGTAAATAATGGACATGAAAAGCAAAACGGTTTGAAGATACCTCTGGGCGCTGTCTGAGGTGCCACAGAACATGATGGGTTAGGCTAAGAATCTGAATTCAGAGGAGCTGGCTCAAAATCACCATTCTGTCTTGTGTCTGCCATCTCGGGGATCTACTTCATTGGTATGACCTACTCAGTCTCTTGGCATCTCATGAGGTTCAGAAAGCCTAACACTTGAGCTAAGGCTCTACTAATGTCACGCCTTAGTTTTACTGTTACTGGCTTGAAATTTTTGGTAGTTTTACACTTGAGCTTTATGTTTTGTAAGTGGTGTCTGATGGGACACTTAAGCATAGATTAGAAAAGATAAGAATGCATGAGTGTCTGTTCTTCCTTCACAACCCATTCCCCTGTGGAGCTGGCAGTGCCTCATGAATGCAGGTCACTAGTGGACCTACATCGAGTGGGAATTTGTTTGTTTGTTTTGTTTGTTTGTTTGTTTTTGCCTTTTTGAGACAGGGTCTTGTTGTGCAGTTCAGTCGAGTGGGAATTTGGTCTGTGAGATTCAAAGTAGGTGCAAGGTAAGTACAGCACTACTAGTACTGACTTTCTACTTGCTTTAATTGTGTAAAGAGGCCAGTGACATTCTGAGAAACACATACCAGGGAACTCTACCATATCGTTCCTTACATTATTTCTTTACCCAACAACCTGTTTAAAATGGTGACACAGAGGAAAAGAAGACTGTTTCATTTCCTTTTAATTTCCTTACTCATCAGTGAGCTCAAAGTGAGTAGTGCTGTTCGAATGTGTACATGTCAAATGAAATAAAGGCAGTTAAGTCAGCGCAGCATTTCTGTTATGTGAGAAAAAAGTCCAAAAAGTGAAGTGTGCAATTTGGTTTTTCTGCACAACAGTTATAATTGCATTTTAAACTGGAATTGTACAATATAAAATGAATGATAAAATTTATAGCAAAACTAAAGTTTTCACTTATGAAAACATCAAGTAGCAAATAACAAATTAAGAGAGACTAAGGAGAAAAGGAAAACTTACACATTTTGTCCTTCCTAAATAGCATCTGTAGTCGACTTTTTTTTTTTTTTTGGCTTTTTGAGACAGGGTCTCACTATGCAGTTCAGGCTGGCCTTGAGCTCACTTTTGTAGCCCAGGCTGGTCTCGAACTCGCAGCGATCCTCCTGCCTCAGCCTCCCAAGTGCTGGGATTACAGGCGTGAGCCACCACGCCCGGCTGTAGTCGACTTTTGAACAGAAGGATCTATAGTTTTACTTTGCACTGGATCCCCAAAATTAGGAACAGTAGTATGCCCTGCACCAGAAATTGACCTTTCTGGTGATTCTATTTCCCTATTTATTATATAGGTACAAACAGTAGGGTCTGTATTATTGTATTATTAGGATGCTGCAAGAATGAATTGCTCTTGATACCCCACAGTTACCAGCAAGAGTGTGAGCTTTTGTTATGCCGATGAGTTGGTACAGAGTCAACTATAGATGCTTTCAGTCATCCGATCTTAAATTTCCTTTAATAACCACGTGGTTTGCTAGTTTCTTATCTTTTTTCTACACGTAACTAGTGTGAATGTAGCTGATTTTTTATGCTGTCGAATTCCACACTGTGGATTCATCCAACCGTCCAAACATTTTCTAGGGCTGAGAGAACAACTGTCTGCACTGAAAAAAGGATATACATATAGATATGTAGATATATATATATATTTTTTTTTCTTATCATTAAACAATACAGTACAAGTTATTTCATAGTATGTAATAATTTCTAAAGTAATTTAGAGCAAATTTAAGATACTGCATGTGAGATGTGTGTAGTTGACATGCAAATACTACACAATCTTATGCAAGCAACTCGGGTCTGGTGAGATAGCTCAGGGGTTTAAGCACATGCCTCACAAGTGCAAGATCCTGAGTTTGATCCGTGGTACTTTAAAAAAAAACATTCCTTTTTGTAAGAAACTTGAGCATTGTGGATTTGTGTATTTACAAAGTAGAAAGGGCAGAGGTTCCCCAGAACCAGTCTTCCAGAGCAGCTGAGGGATGACTATTTCAATGTCATCAAATTAATAGCCTTGCTTCATTTATTGTATTTAGAATATGCCATCAAAAGTAACAGGATACTATACAGAGTGAATAGTAGGACAAAAAGAAGTGAAGAAGAATATTTGAGGAGAACATTATAGCTTTTCTATTCTCGCTCTGTAAAAGCTGAACAGGAAGAGTTATTGTTTATGTGAAAAAGCAGAAGACATTTCCTACTTTCCGACGACAGATGGCGATGTAGCTAAGCAAATGGGGAACGGTTCCCTGTTAGCGAAATTCCGTCGTGTGAGAAAGCCAAGCTATAAACAACATATGGAAAACAATGAATATTTTAATTAGGTGATAATAACTGAATATTGAATCCTTGTCTTCCATCTAACTCACAACAATGTTATGACAGTTAATTAATAAACGATTGTAAAGGAAATGATTCATTATTTACAGTAATAATTAGAATAGCTTACATGCTTGTAGTCATAAAATGGTTTTCAAAAATGGATACAAAAGCAAGTTATTATTGTGTTACTCCAGGCATACTGCGGTACCTCTTTCAGGACAATTTCCACCATCATTTCACATATGTGGGTCTTGGGCCCAGGCACCACGATGCGTCTGTTCTCTCCAGCTTCATTCCAGCCATGGAATCATGCATGCATGCTTTTTAAGACTGCCTTGCAATCCTTATCTGAAATTGTGTCCATAAGAGTCAAGGTGGACACCTCCTTGCGTGGAGGAACTTGGCAGAAACACATAAATCACAGAATAAACTAAAACACATCCTGAACCAGACAAATCAAGTCTCCCTCCCGTCTCTGTTTCTAGTGCCTGATTCCCACATATAAAAACAAAACTGAAAACCAAGTGTATAATCACAAATTTCTTCTCCTCCTTATTTTCATTCCATATTTCAGATCTCTTTTACTGCTTCACATCTTCAGAATATAATGAAATCCCTTGTCCTGGAAGGAAGCCACAACAGATATATTTCAAGACTTCCTTTTCCTTTCTGCTAGTAGCAGAGCTAATGCAGTTTACTTATTAGATGAGTCACCATGGATACTGATACACTCAAGCCAAGTCTACCCCAGTGAGGGGAATTGGAGAATTGAGGCAATTATCCTCATAATTTAAATAAACAAAGTTCCTCTCATTTTTGTTTCGGTTACCTGAGTTTTTGAAGTGAATATCTAATTTTAGTTCTGAATTATTAGAGGGGGTTCTTGCCTCAAAGTCTCTTATTAAATTAGCTAACAGAGAAGTAGAGTCCTTCACACATAGCAAATGTATTCCTGCACTTTCATTTTATCACTCCAAGCACTTCTGCATGGCATTGGGGGAAGCAATGTGAATAATTCAAGTCTAAGATGAAACATTTCTGGAATGTAGACAATATTCAGATCTGGAAATGGCTGCTCAGAGAGAACAGATATTTTCAGGCTCACAAAGACATTCATAACACCATGTCCTTCCTGATGACATGGCTCCCAACATGTCCTGCGTGGACCGCATGTTCCTCCACTGGTCTCAGGCCAAAATGCAGCCTTCACTGGTGCTTCCAACAGGGATTTCAAGACTTGTCCTGTCTGCCTCTCTTAATCTCATCTTTCTTTTAGATCATATCTGACCCTTGCCAGCATAAACTCCCTCACCTTGTAGCCCCTACTTTGATGCTGAAATACAAGAATTTTTGCAATGTGAGGCATGGCTGTGACCATGCTGTAAGGCATCACAGTGTTGTTATTTCATTTCCAGATTCCATATCCTAATACTTTATGATCTCTTGTCTTTACATCACCACATGGTGGCTACCCAAAGGATGCTGTGATGAGGTGAGCCCTAGCGGACTGTGATCTGCGTTTCTTTTCACACTGTACCTTTTGGAAGACCGGCTCTGCACATTTAGCCTATGCCACTGCTTGAGATATGCCTTGCACTACCCATCTCAGTGCCAAGCCTTCCTCAGGCTACCTTGTCTCAAATTTCTCCCCACTTCCCAGCAAGAGCTAACTATTTTAGCTCTTCAGAGGCCGAGCATCTGGCTGGTTGAGCACGGGCTGTGGTGGTGGAGAACTTGTGGCAGAAATGGGCATTGGCAGCTGACGGATGTGGGCTTGAAGCCCGTGCTTTCACTTCCTTGGGATGAAACATTTCTCACCTTCCCTGAGCTCCAATTTTGGCTTCTATAAAGGAGGGTAATAGTACACATCTGGCGGAGTAGTACTTAGAAAGAACTTACATGAAATCTCTTGCAAGAGGTTTGATAATGGCAGCAATGGCTAGGACTGCTCTTAATGCAGTAGGAGTACAGGTATTTTTACTCTGTTGCTATTGTGTTTCACTCTCCTTGCTCTACCTTAATAGAGCTTTACAACTGAGTATTTAGTTTTAAGAAGCATAACTTGAGCTCAGCACTGCAGGAAGCACAAGTGACACATGCTGCCATTTAAGGAATAATACTCAGGACCAAAAGACAAAATGGGTATGTGTGTAATGGGGTGATAATAATAACAGAATTTAAAGCATATAGAGTGAAAATTTTACTCTGTGACATAGTTTGTGTTAAATGCTTTATAAATTGCCCCTTGTTTCATCATCATGATAACGCAGGATGCTACATTCATGCATCATAATGATAATGCAGGAAACAAATATGATTATTGCTATCCTGGCTTTACAGGAAAAGTGAAATTCAGAGAGATTAATACACTCACCCAAGGTCACACAGCCACCCGTGCCAAAATCATGACTTGGAATTGGGTCATCAGACTCTTAGAACCTGAGCCTTTAATCACTGTGCTTAATTGTTCATACTAAATGGTACAAAGAGCTGCCAATTTTCAGAGAATGCAGAGGCCATTGTAGGTGGCAACTGCCCAGAAGGTGCCTTGGGGGAATGTGCCTTTATCTGTACCTCACAAGGCTATCTTTAAAAGGGCACAGTTAGCAGTACAATGTAACAGTCACAAGAAGGTGAACTGGAGGCTCCCCGCGAAAGCACACGTCCATCATTTTGCTGCTTGGGCTTGTGCCAGGACCTGAATCTTCTGGAGTTATTCAGCACTGGTCAAGAAGTCCCCTGCACCCTGTGATCTCATTTCTTTACATCAATCGCTTGACTCTCATTGTTTAAAGAACCAAGGGATTTGTGGCCTGGAAGGGATGTCGGCATTCCCATCATGAACTCCAAAGAGAGGGTATGAGTTGTCCAAGGTGACACAGCTGGCCCAGCTGGACATAATCTCCTGACTGTCACCTTGGTCCTTTTGATTTGCCCCTTTTCTTTTAAGGCGTAAGAGATGGCCACATAAGTTTTACAAAACAAAATCTTCCAGCTCTGTTTCAAGTGGTTAGGGTATGGTCATGTTCAACACTGGTATTTGCTCCTTGGTGCTATTCACCTCTGGCTATTAGGCTAGTAAGCATTTACTGAAAGACAGTCCGTGTGCATCCCCCTCATCAAAATGCTACTCTTTTGTCTTGCATGGAACCAAACACAATATGCTGGGGGCCCCCTTTCTCCTACCGAAAAGCCAATCTTCCCCTCAAACTGGAAGCAAAACATGTTTATACTCAAAACCCTGAGGGTTTGATTAGATTTTAAAGTTGGCCATCCACTGTCCTCTCTCTGCCACCCAGGATGCTATGTGTTCAATTGGAGATTCTTTTGTTTTGAGTTAATGTCTTTATTTAAAACAGAAATGTAAAGGCTGGTTAGACAAGTGCATAAACAGGTATTGGATTCAGAGTGACTTCTTCTAAGAGGCAGCCTCTTGCCTGCTGTCAGTTGGTCCCCGCTGAGTTGTTTGATGCATTCACTGCATTTTATATTACTTAATGTGGCTTATGTATCTGCCAATAAATCTGAAATACAGGTCACAGAATATGTAGCTCAAGGAAATCCATAAAAGTAGTAGAGAAAGGCTTCGCTAACTGTATCAGATTGCCAAAAGCTGAGGTCATTTCCTCTTGCTAAAAATGTAGAGCTTCATAAATTATTTTTATCACCTCCAGAGTCAAGCAAACAGTTTTGCACAGATGCCAAAGGGGTTTCATTGCTGTTTCTCTCTTGAAGCTAAAAACATTTTTCTCAGGTCTTCTGCAAAATGACTGTGCTTATTCTCTCCCTGATCTCCAGCACTAGTAACATCCTGGAATATTGTGTATAAAGCTAGGAACACAAAGTCACTTGCGAAAATGTAGGACATTAATACTTGAAGCCAGAAGATGTTTCTGACCTTGATTTCATTAATCCCATGACTGGGAGTTGACATTGTTTCTTAAAGACATTTTTAAGGAGATGCTACGTATGCAGAGATAGTAAAAACGAGCAGTGAACATTCAGTGGAGAACTTTATAGAAAACACTACTGAATTAACTTACAGTACATTTGTTAAACATGAGCACCTCTAATGATGACATTTCATTTAACAATGCCCTTTGTCTTTTCAGTTCATCAGTTGCCTATTTCAGTAATGAACTGCAGTCATACCATTCTGATTTTCTCCTAATGTAAAGGCTCAGCTCACTTCACCGCCAGTGAAGCATGATGCTATTATTCAGTTCCCGGCTTAGGAAAAAGCTATAGAATATATCACAGTTCTAATTGGCTAACAAATATTAAGGCCTATGATGGTTAAGAGCATCCAGTGACTCTGTTTAGCCTGTGATGGGGATAAGTAAAATAAAGGAAAGGCAATGGTTCGAAGGGAAGGAAAAAGGGTCGCATGTATACTTTATGAGCAGTAACCTAAGTATCCATTGCAAAAATATGAGCACACATTATATTTAATAGCTCAAATGTTATCTTAATTCTTTATCAACAATTCATGCAGATAGCTTAATACCAAATATTTTACTTAGGATTAACAATCTGTGAAACAGAAGGCTTAGTAAATGAGAGATGGAATCCATTCTACCTGCAGCTGTGGAAGGAGGCCAATCCGAGCTGCTTGGAGGCTGGGTCATGCATGAGACATTCGTTTTCTGCCAAGTAAATACAGGCAGATTTGGGAAATATTCTGTCTATCGTAGTCCTGATTTATACTTCCCTGGGAAGGTAATGAAGCCTGTGTCCCAACTTATTTTTGTCCCTTTTGCAGAGCTTTCCTTGGAATGAAAGATAGGTCCCTTCCTGTTTCCCTTTTTACACGTGGCAGGATCCACTAAAGCATCTCCCCCCCCCCTCTTTTGAACTCACAAAAACATCTCATTAGTAAAGGCAAGATTCAGCTCCCCATAATCTTTTCCCAGCTGAAGCAAAGCTGCACAATTTACAATAGATCTTTGGAAAACTGCTTTTTACCTAGTGCTGCTGCATCTATAGATCTCTCTCAATTACCCACAGTAAATTTAGGCATTGTACAAGAGCAAATTTTACAGTCCATGAAGAGATGAAGTGAAATCTAGATGAAATTCATTGTGACAGATTCCCAGTTAGTGCTCTGATGTGTCTGTATTACAGAAGATAGACATTCTATTAGCATGGAAGCTCCCATAATGGACTGTGAATCATCTCAGGTAATAGAGATGCCAAGCAGAATGACTGAAAAGCACTATTGAATTCCATTAGAGCTCTTTGTTTTTAAATCAGTCATTTCTTGTGAATAACCCACTATACACTTCTTGACCCTATCTTCAAGTGATAATTGTGGACTAATATTACAATACATTAATCTGAGTTACTGTGCAATTAGTGTTTCAGTTGCAGGCTTATTTTGGGTTTTCTAAATGCAAGGGCTCACTGCTTTGGAAGCTGGAGCTTATATTACAAATATGCAATTTCAGAAATAGGCTCCTCTGTGAGGCTGTTTTTAGCTCTGTCTCACATCACTAAAATTGCACCTTGGTCATCCTATTTAAGGGGATTATGTTATCTTTGCGACTTGCTGTTGTTTTTTCCTTTAAAGATTTTTCCCCTGCACCAAACCAGACACCAGTGCAAAGGAATTACCACAAAGGTAACAGTAGGAAGAAATTTATTGTAAAAAAAGCCAACAAGTTTTAATTTTTATTTAAAATTTTTAAATCTTTAAACAGTCGTTAGAAAATGTCATATTCTATTATGTAACTAGCATCAGTCTGTCAATCAAACATGATTGGTCAGGCATACTGATTAGATAATTCATACAGAGTTTAGGTATGCAGGGTACTCTGAAGCTTTTGGGAGATCTGCAAAATCACTGTATGTGTAGTAGGTCAAGTTACAGTAATTCGTCTATTCAGTGAGACTATAAACAAGAAGCACTTAGACAACCTAAACAAGCACACATTTCTTAATTGATTAAATTTGATATAAAAGCAATTGGCTGTTAGGAAATCTGTATTTGGTCAGAAACTCTGCACTAAGCATATGCACATTTTTTAAAAGGAGCAAATTTCTTCCTGTGTCTAGTGCCTTCCACCTGATTTGCAAAGCAGGCATAAGGTAATTTGACAAAGAGAATATGGCATCCAAAGCAGAGCAACGTGAGTTAAGTTGATTCAATATTCTCCCATAAGTCTCCTGGGACATTTTAAGAAGAGTCAACCTTACATCTTCTGTCCACGATCATCTATTTTCACATCAGGATGAACAACATTATCCAAATCCACAAGAAGATCCGAGGCAAGTACCTCAACTTGAGGCATTCTCCTTAATGTTGTAATGACAGGTGTAAGATTAACTTTGTTAGGTGTGTAGCCACTCATGCAAACTAAATTAAATTAATGGAACAAATTTCTCTCATAATTAAGATAAAAATTCATGTCAGCTGTAACCTTGCTGTACACTAATTATATACAAATGATTTATCATCTGCTTCGCCCAGAATATTAATCCTTACCTCATTGATAACTGCAGCCAGTGTTAAGAGATGAGAGTTGATTAACTATGACAGATTGGGTAACCACAGCCCTCAGTGCCGACGCTACCAGTGAAACCAATAACTCTCAAGTAGGTTTCTGTGTTTAAAATGCATTCCCATGGAAACAGATGCATGCCTAATGAAGGATACTGAGATTATTTTCAATAATGACTGATATTGGAACAGTGGGCAGAGCTGATCAATAACAATTAACCACTTAGACTGCTAAAGACATGGTTAGAGAAAGCAGGTTATTTACACATTAGGAGAACCTTATTCGAAGGGGAGTACTCCATAATGTCTCTATGCTGCACCGTTTCTTTTCTCTTCTTTTTTTTTTTTCTTGCCTGGGAGGGGTTCCACGGTGGAGAGATGGTATTATGCCAAGCGCCCTCCTGTCGCCTCTTAGCTCCTGCTTATGAAATGAGTGATTGATGTTGCCAGCGGTTCTTTGGATGCTCTGAAGATAGCTGCCAAATGTATCAAGGAAAGTCCAAAAGCAACTGTGACCATGAAACTAATATTGCTTTGTAGGGATTTGGTTTGGTGGAAAAGTTTACTGCCAAGGCCTAACTCAATTGTACAGAAAATTCTTTTGATCTTTCATTGTAAGCTCCTTTATTTAATTTTAAAGAATCCAAGACAAGTCGTGTAGATATTTAAGGAAACTGTGCTTTGGAATCCTGTCATGCTAGCTGGAAAGGACTTTAATAACAGAAATTTAATAATAGGGGTAGCTTTCAAATCTATTTGGAAATTTGCACTTTTATTTTGTATTAATTTGAATCACCCCAGGAGTCAAGATCTTGTAATGCTAATTACTAATATAGACTCCCAGGATCCCTGGCCTGACAGTCAGCTTAGAGAATTCCCAACTCCCTGGGCCAAAAAGTGTTAATAAAAAGTGATTAGCTACTTAGGTCAAACCATATTATACTGCATTATATTTCCCTTGAATGGGTTATGCAGATTCTCATTTCTCTGAATGAAGAATATGGTTAAAGGAGATGGAAATTCAGGCATTTCAACCAGCATTGTTATTAAAAGTATCAAGCTTAAAAAATAGGAGAATGCTTCTTCATCCACAATTCTTAGATTTCAAGATTCAGGGCTGAAAATGCAAATAAGCAGCAACACACCCTGCACATTCACTGGTCTAGTTCATCCGCTTGTTCTGATGTGAAAGGCTAATACCCTGATAGTTTACATGTGTGCTAGAAGTTTTGAGTAAAACAAAACCCCAGGTAAAATAAAAACCAAGACGAACACACAAAAAGAACATCACATTGGGATTCCTTTAGCCTGTGGGACAAATGTTCTCTACTTAAATCATGAGCCACAGGGTATCTAGGCTGGGATTCGATACAGATGCTAATGAATTTGGAACAACACTTTTGTGACTGAACAAAAATGGATCCTAAGCACCCCAAGTCAAGCGCAGCAAACAAGAAATAGGCTGACACATTTCTATCAAGAAGGCAACCAGAATGTCAAACTCTTGAATGATACTGGGTGATCTCGGCAGTTTTATCATCTCAGTAAATAAATCTAGAGATGAGAAGCAATCATAAATACCTGTAAAGAACAGTCTATAAAAAAAATCAAATCTTAAATACACACCCACAGATCTGTCCCTTATTACCATTGTGACCAAAAACAAACACAAACCTAACCTCTTACTAAATCTCCAGGTAGAAATAGAATTGCACTGAACACAAAGGTAGTTATTCAGTAATAATGTTATATTTTCTATATACAGGACTGGAGTATTAGATGGAAATACGACAAGAGCAAAGACTCATTAGTTTATATAGTTGTCCTTCCTCAGGTATCTGTTTATTGCATTTTTGAAAGCACCATTATCTTCCTTCAAAGCTGAAGACTTAAATCCTTACTGTGCCTAACACAATTCCACTCCTCTACCCTGGGTAGAGATGCAGTGGAGGCAATTACCCTTTGCTATCATCTGAACAACACAATTATTGGGAAGATAATAAGATTATCCAGGCTTTTGCTTCTTAAAATTATATTGAGGAACACCGACTGAATACTGTTTCTTATGCATTCATCTTTAAAACAAATAAGGGAAGTAAAAATGTGCCTCGAGCTAATGAGGACCGTGAGACAGGGCCATAGATACATTTTCTCACTTGCCTAATGAGCAAAGTGACAGACAGTGAAACAGTTCACACTTGAGTAATTCTCTAGTCATCAGCAACTGCAGTAAGCCCCCTCCTGGTGTGGTTGCAGAGGGGGGTGGTTGGGAAATGTAATAGATACACCCTGGCTCTGCTGGCCAGAATAAGTTATCACAAAGAGAGGAGGTCTTTGGGGTATACTCCCCAAGGAAATTTACCAGGAAAGAAAAAAGAGTCCGTTGAAGGCATCTCCAGCCACACAATTAGAATTGAATTAAAAGAATGGAGAAAAGATTCACCTGCTCCTCATCAGGCCAGCTGCCTGAAGCTGGTGAAGTGTCTGGGAATCCAGAAGGCCACAACACTTTCTCACTGGGGTCTTCACACCATTTTAAAATGGTTCTGTCTTCCTGGACCTCACCGTCATGCAGGCTTCATTTCCCAGGACAGTGGTGAAGACGGGCCCAGGGTACAAGCGGTGAAGGTGGTGAGACAGGGAGCTCTATGGAAGAGAAAGACCAAAAGCCTCTTTTACTGGATACTTTGAGGAGTCTATTCAAGAATTCATAGGGGCAAGAGATCGTGAAAATCTCCCATTTCTCTGGTTTGATTGTTGCCAAGGCAGAGAACTAAAAGCTGTTCCATGTCATGCTGTGGCAGGCCTTGTGTGTCCTTACTACACCTTCCTGATGGCATGGTGAGTGGGCTCTGCGCAGGCTTAGCCACAGCTTTTAAAAAATTATTGTACTTCTAAAAGTTTACACATGTTCATATGTATTTATGGGATAAGGTATAACAATTCAATGCATGTATACAATGCAATGGGCCAACCAGAATAATTAGCATTTCCCTTTCCTCAAACAATGTTGGGCTCCACCAATTTCTTAAAAATACATCAGAAATTGTTATCTTAGTATGCTGTAGAATACAAGAACCAGTTTCCCCTGCTCAATTGCACATGGTACTGTTATCCAACTGTTATCTCTGCTTCCAATACCTATCAATCACTCCTTATCTTTTGACTTTTTCAGCTTCCACAAATGAGTGAGAAAATGTTATATTTGTCCTTCTGTGCTTGGTTTATTTCCTTTAACATGCTGTGTCCCATCCTATTCCATCTCCATTTCCCTGATAACAGAATTTCATCCCTATTCATGGATGAATATTCCATTGTGTATGTATACCATACCTTCCCTGTCCACAAGTACATCAATAGATATGTTGGTTGGTTGCATATCTTGGCTATTGTGAACACTGGCCTGCTAGTCCATCAAAATATTGGGCCTGGAAAACTAATCCCTTGACTTGTAGGTTGAGATCTGCAATTGTAGATTGAGATCCATAATTCCCTTTATGGAGATAGTCTTTACAAAGAGTAGAACAGAACTCTAGAGCTTGGGAACTCACATAGGCCATATAGCTAGGGCTAATGCAAATGGTCTCATTTAGGTTTCCTGGGCCTTTCTCCTGGTGCCATGTTCGACCATTTGTGCAGAGAAGAGGGAAGACTGTTGAAATCTCCAGGGTTCCTATGCTGATACATCATGAGTCAAGCACTCTCTTGTGTACATTGTGTTAATGACTTCCTATTGCTTAAGTTTTTCTTTGCTGAAAATTATTGGTAAAGAACCATTGCTTGAAACCTTTCCCATTAGAATAGGCTTAAGGAAAGCTATGTATATGAGGATTTACGCTTGGTTTGCATAAGATAGGAGCCACAAATGTAAGAGGCCTGGAAGAAAAAGGAAGAAAACAAAACACAACAGAAAGTGAATAAAATGTATGGTTTAGTCAGGCAAAAGAGGGGATGATTGTTATAGTAAGGTCTTATAACACTAGCCACTACCTGTTTGTGCCCATTACTTGCAAAGGTGGCATTTACACATTTTTTATTATAATAACACCAGAGAGAGGAGGAGCAATTA
This sequence comes from Myocastor coypus, assembly GCA_004027025.1. NCBI lineage: Eukaryota > Metazoa > Chordata > Mammalia > Rodentia > Myocastoridae > Myocastor > Myocastor coypus. The sequence continues at coordinate 29,693 of PVJA010004287.1, forward strand.
TTGTAATTTAGCAAATGAAGCTCCAAAGGAAGGTTTCTTGCCCATAGCCATCACTTTATTCCTGGGCCCTAACAAGTTGGTGTGAAAGATGAAAAACTCTACCCCACGGCTCCCAAGAAACCAGATACTCAGGAAGTTCAGCCTTCACTCATTTATTTTCATGCCTCTTGTACCACACACATGCATAGCTTACAAGTTTACAGTGTCCAGCACATGCTGTATCTTTTTACTTTAGTGTATGCTTTAATGATCACAGTGTTTTTAAAACTAGAGTGGGCTGATTCTCACATGGAGCAGGGAAGCCTGTTTAGCATGTGCCAAGACTCCATCTTTTAGAGGTTCTTTACTTTATTCAAATAACTAATCACTTAGAGCATCACTAAAAGCCTTTCTCCCCGGCTCCCCATGCATGCTTAACCTAATTAGCTATAAATGAGGAAAATGCTAACCACATTAAAAGGAAATGTTAATGCATAAATTACCCCACTCTTTCTGATGAGGCTGAGAACACCTTAAGACAGCTCTGCCATGAAGGCAGTCTCAGGGCATGGGTAGCCAGGGCCCTCCTTCCCTCATGCCACACAATTGCCTGTGTTTATCGGTCCCTTCCCTTGCACTTATTATGATGCTATGTCTATATCTTCAGCTGATCCCCTTTAGAGAAGCTATTTTTTTTTTTTTTCAGTACTAGGGATTGAACTCAGAACCTAGCGCTTGTTGTGCAAGCACTTATTCTACTGAGCTATCTCCCCAGCCCTCTGATCCCCTTTATGCTTGTTTAAATGTGCCTAGAAAACTAGAAAAATAAAGAGGAAGGCCTATAAAATGCCCTTAGGAGCCACTGGGGTAGAGATGTTTTAAATGTCATTCTAGACTCTTCTCTCACTGCAGAAAATCCTGATCCTTGTCCACCTCTAGCAGATCTGATGAGAGGAAGTGAAAAGTTCTTTCAAGCTGCCATTCGCAGATCTAAAAATATTTTTCTGTTGCACCCCACCTACACCATATCTGATGCTTTCCTCTGAGCTCTGATGGCGGAGAAGGGCCAACTTTTAGAAACTCCTGTTAGAAACAGCACCTATTAACATGTTAGTCTGAAAGCCCAGATTAATTTATCAAATTGTCCTTGATTTGACCTTCAAAGGCTGAGGGCACAGAATATTGTGGAAGGACAAATTAGTAATGGGCAGGAGAAAAGGCTGAGAAGGGAGGTCTGTTAGAGGAAGACAGGATTGACTGCAGAATTGAAACCAAATGCAAGGGGCGCTGAGGTGAGGACAAGCAGCAGCAATACCTCAAGCAGAACTTTCCTCTCTTCAACCTTGTGCTTGGTTGTTCCTGCTGTTAATACATGGTATGCATTAGGATAAGCATTTCTGAGGGGGAAGTGACTGTGCTGGAATGGGTAATACTTGACTTCCTTTTCCATGAGGCCGTCATTCTGATTCACCTCCACTCAGGTTGCAGTGTTCAAACAAACCCCAGTTCATTCTTGTAGCTCTCAGGGAAGCTTTATCTTTCAAGTAGTAAATGCCCTCTGTGCCTTACCTGGGCTTGGGGTAGGTTTACCCCTCCATTCCTGCCTTTGGTTCCCTGTGGCAGAGAATAATTGAGGCTATGCTCAGGCCACTGGGGGATGCCTGAGTCCAAGCAGGCCAGGCTTAACACTCGTGTGTGTGTGTGTGTGTGTGTGTGTGTGTGTGTGTGTGTGTGTGTGTGTGCGTGCAGTCAATTCTTGATTATCCACATCAATGGGCTGTGACCTAGGCTCAGGTAATCCCAAGTAATTGACAATCAAAAAGGAATTTCTTGTTGGTTTTGGAATATGCTCCTTTTTTACCAGCTGCTGAGCCTATCTTCCACTTGTGTTTTCCTTGGTTGGATATTAAGAATCATTTATGTTCCTTTACTTAGGCACTTGGTCTGAGCAATGGCTTAAAGTCAGCTTCAGACTGAAAATTTGTCTACTCCATAGACAAATGATTCCCTTGCAGGCAGTTGAACTTGACAGTATCACATACTGCATAGAGAATCACCTGTCTAGGTTACTGTTGTTCATTCATTCATTCATTCATTCATTCACCTGCTCAACACACACACACACACACACACACACACACACACACAAACACACACACACATTGAACTCCTACTGTATCCTTGGTCTGTATGATAAAAAAGGGTTCTGGGGGGAGGGCGAGCAGGCAGAAGTTTTCACTCACACGCTAAGCCTGGGTTCTGGTTGGAAAGGGATCAGGTCTGTATGATGAGTTAGAGCAATGGAGATGAAAGACTGAGCCCCAGCTCTTGAGGGGTGTACCTTCTAGGGGAGCCAAATAAAATTCTGGACCTGCATGCATCCCCTGCATATGTGTTTACCATCACTTTCAGCCTCTTACCTATTAGTTCCTTCTATCTGAGAAGCTTCACTCTTTTGTGGCAAGTGCCATAGGAGACTGCTGTGTTGGACAGTATCTATGAGAGATGGTGTGAACCTTAAACATTTACATTTGTAATGATCCTTAAATACTATAAATTGAAGCAATGGTAAAATTGAGGTAAAACTATATGGACTTAAGTATTTCTACGCAGTAAATTCTGATTTTAACTCTCCCAAAGTACAGTGTCTATGCAACTACATTGGGAGAAAATGTCCAGAGTCTGAATTGCAGGCCCTTTATGAATGGGAGACCCGGTTGCTCCTTCTGACTCTCCACTCACACTCAGCCTCAGCCACGAGGGGTCCTGGTTGTAAGAGGCCTAAATTGGGTTGAGCAGGGAGTGATTTTCCTCAAGGGAACCTCTGTAGAGACACCAAGCATGTTTGGTCTCTGGCTCTGTGCCTAGTGGTGACAGGAAGCAGATCTCAGAAAAGCAGATCTAACCTAAGGGCTTGGACCTCAAAGGCATCAAATCAATTTTGTCTCTATGAATCTCACCTGTTTCATGGCATCGAGCAGCTCCTGATGGAGAACCCGGTTACCAGCTACTACGGTGTTAGTGCCACCATTTTTTAGTGTCATCATCCCCCGGCTTCCACCACCACACACTATACTAATCTTCAGACATTTCTTGAAATAACCATGGAGAACAAAGAACTTAGAATAATGTGAAAACTGGGGTTAAGCATCACAGGTTGTCACTCATAAGTTTGTACTTCTGAGAGTGAAACAATAAGAGCACAATAAACACATTTCTAGTGACATCTCAATTAAATTCCTTATAATGAGTGATACATAATTGAGTTTATCTTAACACCCATTTCTTATTAGCCATTTTGCAGAAATTCTCTCCTAGAGATCACTGAGATGTTGGTGAACTTGTTCTTTGGGAAGAATGCATAGTAGGAAACACTCTTTATATGGGTTTCTACCTAAATATTCAGTGTAAGGCAATGTTCTGATTCAGAATTATTAACATGTACAGCCAAGTCCTCTGGGAGTCCAGCAAGGCAGAGTAGTTTGAGTGTATAATATAGAGAAGGCCTTGGGCTTCCTTCCTGGCTAACTTCATGTCTTTGAAATAACTGTCTAACTAGGATTATCACCTCAGCTCTGCTTGGGACCTGGCTTATTCCCCAGATCCTCCCCTTGTTAGGTAATAGTATCAGACTGAATTCTTTCTTTCTCTCTGCCTTTCTTCCTCTCCTCTCCTCTCCTCTCCCCTTCCTCTTCTCCCTCCTCTCCTTTCCTTTCTTTTCAATTTCCTCCAAAGTTCCCAATATTTAATTTCAACAACTTCTACTCTTCATGCCTCTACTCTATTTTTTAAAAAAATATTCCCAGCTCTTACTTCTTTTCCTCTCCTGCCCTCTTCCTGAGTTATTTCCGACAGTGGTGATTTACAAGTTGGACAAACTGGAATTAAAATTCTTGTGGCTGCTAAATGGACATTCAGGAGTCCAGCCTTTTATAGAAATATTTCCCACATTAGAATTTGTGGCTTAGAGGGATTCATTCTCTTGTTGTGTGTGTGTGTGTGTGTGTGTGTGTGTGTGTGTGTGTGTGTGTGTGGTGTATATGAAGGTTTGTAGAACACAGAACAACAATTGAGGTTCAAAGCCACAAGAAGGCCATCAGGAACAGATTTGAGTTCAGGGCTCTGAAGAAGCAGAAGGTAAGAAGAGAAACCCCAGAAAAAGATGAATTTTTAGTGCAAAATTTTATGAAGCTAAAATTAGGGCTATTTTATGATGAATGTAAGTATTTGCTGTCCAGTGCTTGAAAACATTTGGCTTAATAAGAAAAAAAATAGCAATCATTTAATGTGTAGGTATTATGAGAATGCTTTCATAAATGTACCTCCCTCCATCTTGATAATGCTTTATGACTAGGTTTATAAAAATCATTTTTTTACAATATCAGTACAGGGGAAACTAAGAGTTGATGTTTCATCTGTTTGGGTCTAGAATCAGATCTATTGTGTAGAGCAATTCTAGGGCAGTCAGACTTGTGTGATGGAGGACATTTAGTTATTAACATTGTTCTCTAACTCTTACTGGGAAAAGGAAACTAGTATTATCACAGCAATCTGTCTCGGTACACACTGCTGGGAAATAAACCATGGGAAACCTTACCATTTTATAGTGCCACATGACTTTGTAGCTCAGAAACTTAGGCAGGGTTTGCCTGGGAAGATTGCGCTCCTGGTAGCTTTGACTTAGATCACTCACTGGTGTCAACAGGTAGTTGGACTGGTCTGTGGATGTACTTGCATGTCAGTCACTTGGTGGAGATGGGTAGAAGGCTGGACTCAGCTGACACTGTGATCCCATGATGGTAGTCTCATGCCGGGTAGACATCTAATTGAGCTTCTTACAGCTCTTAGAGAGAGAATTCCAAGATACAGAAAGTAGAACCTTCTAATCCTTTCAGGATTCAACTCAGACCTTGTGAGGCAATGTTCTCAAGCTTATGGAAAGAAGAATTCACTCTTAGTAGTCTACCCCCGTGCATTTTATATATTTTCAACCTCTTGCCCCTGCCAGTCCTCTGAGACTGTACTCCATAAGGTCACCAGGTTATCAAGGACCTGTTCACCATCAGGCTCTGTATATATGGAATTTTTGAGGAGCAGCTTAGTTTGCCAACACTTTTCTTTCCCCTCCCCTCTTCTCCTCTCCTCTTCTCTCCACTCCCCTCCCCTCCCCTCCCTCTCTCTCTGTCTGTCTGTCTCTTTCTCTCTTTCTTTCTTTGCAGTACCAGGGATTGAACTCAGGACCTTGTGCTTGCCAGGCAAGTGTTTATGCCTCTGAACTATATCCCTGACCTCTCTTTCTTGGTACTTGCTCTGCTGATCAGTCACACCAACTTCTTCTCCTTTGCTTACCTTTTTACAAGGTGCAGAACTTGGTCCTTTGTCTTTGTGCTCTACTAGTGTTTTCAACCAAGGATGATGCCCTTACTACCCTGAGGAACATCCATCGACATCCAAAGGCATTTCATTTATTGTGGCTTCAGATGTTGCTGAGTATTCTACAATGGATCATTTCATCCAAAAATATCAATAGTGCTCTGATTGAGAAGCTCTGCTGTGCTTTTAAAAGGATACAGGCCAGGGGTCAGCAAGATGGTTCAGCAGTTTAAAGCGCCTTCTTAGGAAAGCTTAGGCAACCACAGGGAGCACGGTTCAATTTCTGGCACCACAAGCTGGACTGACCCCACCCCCAGTGCAGGCTGAGCCTGCAATAATATAAAAAAATAGATAAATAGAAATAAAAATAAAAGGGTACAGGGCAAATCATAGCACAGAGGAAACTCACTGATGATGGCAGTGTCTGATCTGATTGAGTTCCTTTTCAATAGGGATTCTTTTTGGGAATAATATGGACTGATGACAGATCAAGGGCTTTGACGTTTGGGATTTAGGTTTGAACTTCACTACACTAGAGATTACCTTTTCTGCTTAAATGAATTGTCTTGAATAAATCAGAATTCCAATATAAAGTACAAGTGTATATCAGTATTGTTCTTAGAGCCTTATAATATTAGCATACTTATTTATTTATAGACAGCATCTCTGCATGCAGTGCAGGCTGACTCTAAACTCACTGTGTAGCCCAGGCTGGCCTTGAGCTCACAGAGATCCCTCTGCTTCAGCCTTCCAAGTGCTGAGATTGCAGGTGTGCACCACCACAGCAGTGAGCTTATCTCTTTACATCACGTGATTTAGCATACGCTCCTGTAGGGACTCAGCTTATTTTATTATTTAATACTTAGAAGGTGGCTAGCACATAAGAGCTGAATAGATATTTACACGATGCAAATGAATAACCAACCTACTCACCTATACATTATGAGTTGGTCATAAGTGCTTTTTTGGGAAGACGTGGATTTCTTGTCTGGGGTTCTTATTGGGCCTATGGTCCAGCAGGATTTCCTAACTCTGATTGTACTCTAGCCCAGCCTCATCAGTGTAAAATTCAGTTGGGCTCTAATGGGCTGAGCAACTTGCTGCATGAGACAGCCTTGTTCTTTTGCAGTCATACCACAAGCAGAGGAGAAAAATAACTTCTGAGGCTTATGTGCTATTGTGTAGTCCTCAGTATTCACCTTACTTCTGAAAGGAAAGGTTCACCCATGTGGCAGTGCAGGGAAGTAGCCCCTTTGCCTCTGTGTTATTCATGCCTTAGAAAAAGACATCAATCTAACTTATTTCTGGTATCCAAGAAAGAATTGCCATGGAGATTGCCCTCTTAGGATTTTATAGAGTGCACTTCTCCCTGTACCTCGCTCGCTTACCAAGATACACTCTCCATCTGGCCACCAAGGTAAGCACTGGGAAACACAAAATTCATCCTGTTGCTATGCTCTATTTTCTACTGATTTAGTAGAAAAGAAGTTTTAATGCAGCATATGAACTTCCATGTTGTCCAGCTTTTCTTTCCTTTGCTATTCTCCTTTAGGCTTTAGCCATTTCCCAGATTGTATCAGAGCCCCCTCATTGAGCTGCACACCTCTACTTCCTGCCCCTTGGCAGTGTCATGCAATTATTCCTTTCTTGGTGTCCTTCTCTGATTAACATCAAATGCTCTCAGGGCCTCCTCACCCCAAGACAGCAGTGATTACCTGTCTTTTAGCTTTTCATAGTATCCTAGAGGCAGACACATGACACTTTCCCCTCAGTAAATATTTCTTAAATGAATAGGCAAAATAGATATCATTAGTAAATAATATTTCTTCACATCAGCCTATGACCTAAACTAAAACTATCTTCATAGTTTAAAAACAGTGAGACAGAATTAGAACAAGTAAATTTGTAGTGATGATGATGACAATATTATATGTAATGTGATTATATAATTGAATAATATATATATATATATATATATATAACAGCTAGATATTTAGTTAATATTTTGTGAGTACTATGTACTAGGTATTATGCTAGGAAATGGGGGTGTGCTACTGAGAAAAACAGGACGTGGTACCTCTCATGGTTTTTCTGATTTAATGTGTCCATGAATAAGATACATTTATTTGTTCATTTTGTAGATGAGAAATCATGATATTACAATCTTAAATACATTTCCAATGATGCTGCAGGTGGTAACTTGCTGACTAGGCATTCATTTTAGGTTTTGAAGGACTCTAAGATTATTAGCCACGATACTGTATTGTATGATGTTAGAGGTAAAGAGTTCAGGTGAGTGCCGTGCATCAGCCTGGGAGGTAAAATCTGTCAGCAAACACTGCAGATGCTCATCGATGTACCAGCCCCCCAAAATGAACTAGGCATTACTGCACAAGGGGCTTAAAGTGTATTTAAACTGATCTTCACAGCAATTTTACTGGTGGGCATTGCTATCTTTATTTTACAGATGGGTCAACAGAGACTCAGATGGAAGGAGGAGGTAGGTAAGAGGGCAAAGCCAACAGGATGCCTGCACAATTTGCAGTTCCCAGAGTCATTAGAGTATAAGTTTTAAATCGTATTTTACAGGTAGGAAAACTTTTTGAATTCAGACCCAATAAACCCAAAATCTGTAATGTCAAGACACTGAATCATAGACTTTTATAACCAAAAAAGACTTGACAGATCATCTAGCCTAAGCTCTTCAGGAGACTTTTGATTGAGTACAAAATTGAATAAATCTCCAGTAGTTCAAAACTTTTATTTTATTCATACAATGTTATGATTTATAGGCTAATCACAATCTTCTTTTTTAAACAGCCTAGTGAGTATATGAATAACCAGTTCAATTTTTAACTTCATTTGTGCATAAGATGATTATTTATACATAGTTTACACTTTAAATATTCACAGATTCAGACAGGAATCCCAAGCTGGATTCTGCTTAGTGAAGGGATGAAGAACAATGGATATTAAAGAAATCTTAGGGCCTGAGGAATAAATAACCTAGAATTAAGAGACACATTCCCTAAGTGAGACAAAAGTTTTTCTTCATCCCCATCCCCCTTTTAATTTCATTGCTACATTCTATTTTCTGAGACATGTGAGCATGGACTGCACTTTAAACCTTTTGTCCTCTGGTCTTGCACAGGACATCAAATGTTTCTGGTTCCCAGGCCACTCAAAAGGAATAATTTTGGGTAGAAAATATGAGACAATTGGTAAAACTGAAGGCTCACCTAAATACACTTTAGTGGGGACCCCAATTCCCCAAGGGGAAATGTCTGCAAAGATATCACTGGGAACTCAGGAAAATATTATGTTCTAACCTTTTAAAAATTAATCCAACCATTAACACGAGTCCCAACTGTATTTCATTCAAGCCATAATCTGAAAGGTATGATGATTAAACCAAGACAAATGTAGTGTCATAAGCAAATGTCATGCCATAGATTTACCTACCAACAAGACATTGGCATGGTTCAGGTCAGAGGTTAATTAAAGACATTGAAAGGTCACTCTGTGATTAGGTGAAAGCAGAGTTTTAATAGGGCATCAGTCCGACCCACACTGACAGAAGATTTATGCCAGCCATGATGACATCGCCACGAATCCTGCTGATAACAAGAGCCTCAATATTGGACTGAACAGAATGATGAATGGAGCACATATCTCCTCACACTTCTCATTACAGGCTCTTTCACTCCTGGTGGCACTTAGCAGCAGCATTTATTTACTGGGGTTTGAAGCTGTGGGACAGCAGCACAGTATAGCTAATACTTTTAAATGTAGACTTGTGATATAAAAATGAAACAAGAGATAAGATTAGGTCTTTGAATAATTGCACAGCTTTTCTTGCAAGATTATATTCACTAGTACTAACATTATTCCCCTTCCATGGTCTTCAAGTGTGTGAGCAGTTCAAGAAAATTAATTGTCTGAGGCAGAAGGTCAGGGGGAAAAAATTACTGATAAGCATGAAACATGCTATTAAACAGCACCTTGATACATTTTGCTTTCCATAGCCCTCAGCATGTGAACAAAAGACAATATAAAGGATATATACATTTCCCCCATGCCATATTTATAGCTGTTTATGTGCTATTCTTGTTTAGATTAGATTAGGTAAAGGATCTATAAAGAAAGCCCAATAAATGAAAGAACAAATAAAGTCAAACAAAAAACTTGCAGTATTGCTCAGCTGAATGCAAACAGAAGAGAAACTAATGCACTGATGAATAATGTTTACTTTTGCATGAAACTCCTTTTCAACATGTTATGTATTTATCAAACCACCAGAGTGTAAATTCTGTGAATAAGTCCTTTCATCTCTCCACCAGTGGAAATCCTGAAAATTATAACTGCAGAAAATTGTTAGTTTTACAAAAGGCTATTTTCTATAAAGTTGAATATATATATTTTGGCAATTTAACAATAGAAAAATCAGCATCTTTTTGCTTGGGTCACCAAGCAAGGCCAGGCCGAGGGAGGATCATATCACGTCTAAGCCCATGTCAAGGCTCACATTTATTGAGAAACAAAGATAAGAGGAGGCCTGCTGGAAGGCGTGGACGTAGAAGGCAGCCATGGGAGGGCTTGAGAATTTTGTCTTTCTTTTTAGGAGCTAATTCTATTTGTGGGTAAAATAAATAGAAGCTGTATTTATACAAACTAATAATCCAGCCAAGTGCATACAAACATTTGAAACCTTGAGAATGCCTAAGTGCAGGTGTTAATACCAAATACAACTTTGGGACCTGCTCCTTAGTACTAAAAAAGACTAAAGCTATATGAGTGTCTAATTTAACTCCCATCTGAGTATATAGAAGGCACGAATAAAGAGGATTTCCTTGTTGTGCTTTTTAAAAACAAAAATAACTTCTTTTAGTACTTTGAGTAAAGGAATTTTGTTTTATAGCTGTTAGTAGGAGAGATCTTCCGACTAGATTGATTCTAGAGACTTGTAAATGTTTTCCTGCTCCCTCTCGTCTGTTCCTTTAGAGGCTTATTTACTAAGAAACCGCTAGTATTAGAATGACAGGCCAACACAGAGTGATCTTGTTAGGGGGGTGGCAGAGTTACAGACACATGCATAAAACTGGACTGGGATTCTGAGTGGCCATCACTGATCCTACTGATCGACCATGCCTAGTTCATACTCTGCTTGCTGATACTGACAGAGCCTTTAAGGAGTGTATGTGTACATAGGTGTGGACTGTGTGGGAATCTACCACTTTGTGTGACTGGAATCAGTGTGTTGGAAGTATTAAGTATCTAAAAAAAAAGGATATTGCTTTTCAACTTAGTATGGAGATATATATGGTTGTCTTATATTTCATCTATAAAGAAAATTTGAAGGTAATTGATATAAACAGATTATGCCTATTTTCAATTTTGAACCAGTAGATGGAAATGGCATGAAAAAATGACTTCTTCTTCTTCTTCTTCTTCTTCTTCTTCTTCTTCTTCTTCTTCTTCTTCTTCTTCTTCTTCTTCTTCTTCTTCTTCTTCTTCTTCTTCTTCTTTGTTTGTTTTGCACTAGGAATATCATATGGAGAATTTGGGATAAATTCCTCTCTTAAAAAAAAAAATGAATGAAAAAGTTAATCAGTTGGCTAGGTTTCGCTAACTTATTCCGGGTTAGATGTTACAAGAGTCAGAGAAGTGCAAAGCATATACTCTCAGGAGCTTAGAATCCATCAAGAAGATACAGAAACACTGAAGTGCTAATGCTGCATCTGGTAAGTGGTAAAGAAATGGCACAGACCAGAGTTCAGCAAACTTTCTTTATAAAGGATGGAGTAAATATTTTAGGCGTGCTGGTTATATGTCCTCTGTCACACATACTCAATTCTGACCTCAGAGTAAGAAAGCAGGCTTTTCAATATGCACAGGAATGACCACGGTGTTCCAAAGAAATTATATCTATGAAAACAACATAGGATGGATGTGGCTAAAGGACAATACTTTGCTAATATCTGGTACAGGCATTAAGATTTAGATTTCAGAAAAATAAAAGTGTTACAGTGCTGTGTGTCTTAGTTACTTTTCTTGTTACTAAGACAAAACATCCAACACTTGCTAGTTAAAGAATGAAACATCTATTTTGGGTCTCATTTTGTAGAAGTACCAGTCCATAGATGGGCAGCTCCAATGCGAGATGGCATGGCAAGGAGCATCACAGAGGAGCAGCAGTTCACAACTGAGAATGCAGGAGATGCAAACAGCAAGCAGCAAGCAGCAGCAGCAGCAGCAGCAGCAGCAAAACTCCCTTTCCCGTTTATTCCATCCAAGCTATAAGCCCTTTAGGTGGTATGACCCACCCCAAGTTAGGCGTTCCCATTTTCCACATCTAGAACTATACTAATTTAGTTGTCACATCCTTAATCCATATTCCTAACCCTTAATCCACATACACACACCCTGGGTCAAGCTGTCTCTGAAAAGCCCTACCTATGATCACAGAGATTTATATCTAGACATAAACCATAATAGGGTGGAAAGGTTGAGGGATGTCTTCAGGCAGGGGTGGCAGACAGAAGACTATGTAGGAAATCAGTTGAGAGGATTTTTGGTTGAAGTACACTATAAATCAGAGCTACATAGAATATGAAGGCTCTGTGTGCGGGTGTTGGGGGTAAAAAATTTTTAAAAATGAGACTCTCCATAAAAACCCCGAGGGAAGAGAATTTCTCTTCTGACAAGCAATCAAGAAGGCCTTCTGCGTACAAGCAATTAGGAAGGGTCCTGAGTACCATATTCTTAAAACCAAGGTGACCAGTTTAAGAGTTCTTTCCACCAGGCTATTTTTCTAGCCTGTATGTTTCTGCAGAATTGACATTTTAGAATCCAGAGCACAGAGATGGTAGATCCTAGGAAGATGAATTTGGAGCTGTATGAATAATTGAAAGAGTGTCTTTATGTTGTTTTCTCCATGTTATCTAGAGCTCCACACCAATCTATGTGATTAAGGTAGTTCTGAGTATCTACTCAGTGACAGAAACTCCCAGTTTAAGCCAAATCCTTAAATGAGAATGGTCTCATGGCTGAAAGGTATTAATTAGAATACTAGTCTTCCAAGATGGTTCCAGAGAAAAGACATTTCTGTGGTACAAGTCACGACAAGGGGTACTGGTAAATTAAAGGACATAAGAACACTGTTGCAAAGGAATCTTTTTCAGCATGTACATTCTTAACTTTCCTAGAAAATCTTTTCATGAAACATCTATGAGCACCGTATGGAACTCAGTTTTGAAAACAATAATTTATAGAAAATATATGGAAATATTGTGGGTTACTAGCTGTGGCTTCAAGTTAAAATGGGAGATACACACATATACATATGGTAAGGAGAATAAAATATTTAAAAACTCAATTGGCTCTTGAGAGATACAAGTAGATAGAGTAGAACTGAGCCTCCTCATTTATGATAGCTACTGAAAGTTTGCCCACTGTGACGCATCCCCAGTGGGCCAACTAATGGAGAATGAACTAAAATGCTAAGAAGGGAAAGCAAAAAATGAGGTGCAGTGTGTTTAAGCTTGTTTTAGTCTTTTCCTACACTACTGTTGATGTTAAACTTCTGGCTTTGTTCTCTTTACCATATCCTTGCGGAACCTTTGTTTGACTGAAAACATGAAAATGATTGTCATCTTGAACTATATTTAGCAGGCAGGGTTGAGCTTGGAGGCAAAGCAAACATATGATTAGCAAATGCATAAACATCCCAACCCAGGCCTAGCTCCTCTCCTGTGTGGAGCAAAGGAAGGGATGAGTGAGGCAACTATGAATTCTGTTGAATTATCTGGAGAATTCACTCAGAAATTCTGTGAAATTTGCTGCAAACAAGTCAAACATTACAATCTAATTAAACATAATCATATGTCAAGTAGGCTGTCACATTTCCTTTTTGTTTCCACAATACCCGAATTTATGTATGGTATATTTATCTAGTTCTGTCAATTTACTGGCTCAGTGAGCACCTACTGTATACATAACATGATCCCTGCCTTTGAGTGGCTTGGAGTCAAGAGACCCTGAAATCAATAAATGTAATTATGCATTGTAAATGTTATGCTATGATGTCTACACAGAAAGAGAGAAATCCAAGGAAGGTAGTTGTCAGTTCTACCTAGACATGCCAGAAGTGTCATGCAATGTGATCTTCAAATTGAATCTAGAAAAGAGAGTATACTAACAAAACTGCCTGTGACAGACAGATCCTGCATCCTCCAGAATTATTTTTCTGATTGGCTCCATGTGGGATGATCAGCAAATTCCGGAACCCATGTGTCTTAGTTACTTCTTTTTGATTGCTGACACAAAATACTCAACACTCAAAGTTAAGTGGGGAAAAGTTCACTTAGCTCACAGTTTGTAGACATTTCAGTCCATAATTGGCTAGCTCCAAGGCAGGGTGACATGACACACAGGTTGTAGAAACAGCTCTCAGTGGGCAGAAATTAGCAAAGCAGCAAGAGGGATGACAAGTCTCTTGCTATTCCTTACATTGAATCCAGGTTACTGAAACTAAAGCTGTGCCAATGGACTGCGTTGTGGATGATCTTAGTGCCCTGAATCCATGGATTATTTTACTAATCACGCACTGTTAATCCTAGTTTTTTTTTTTTTTTTTTGGTATAGGGTCTCACTATGCAGTTCAGACTCAGTGATCCTCCTATTTTCAGCCTTTCCAGCAGCTGAGATTACAGGTCTGAACTCTATTGCTGGGTTAGCACGCCCCCAGGTCAGGGCTAGCATGGCATGTAGTACTGAGTATCGAACCAGAGTCCCTGTGCTTGCCTAAGCAGGCACTTAGTCTGCTGAGCTATCCTGCCGGCTCTTATCCTAGCACTTTTAATCCTACCACTATAATGTGAACCAGTCACATACTCTCAATTTAGCCATCTCTGCATAAAACCTACTTATTACTGCTTGAGCCTTCATGGGTGCATCTTGGCACAAGCTATAACATGATCCCTTCTCTAGACATCTCGCACCTGAGAATATCACATCATCAAGGATAGTCAGTGTGGGTGTGGTGTGTGAACTTTAGGGTGGGCAATACTCAAAATGATTAGAAAATGATTAGAGCCTGGAAAACAAATGCTAAAACTTTAACATTTTATCTCATCCCTTTGAAATTTCTAATATTATTTAATAATGTGCATCAAGGACAGTAGGATGTGTTAATATGTCTGTGAGCTCCAGCCACTTCTAGGACAAGTGGCATGACTGGCTGTAGTTGTGCATCATATGGTAAATATATCATCAAGGGATAGGTGGGGATTTTAAGAGTCACATGGACTCAGTATTTCAAAAAAGTAGGCTCATCTACTGAGTCCCATTCTTCCTGCTGCAGAGATACTCAGGCATCTAGTAGAACTTTGGTTCACATTTGGTAGCAGCAGCTGCCCCAGTGTTAGTGGCAATTTCCTTAGCAGAGGTAGTAAGATAGATTCTTCTGTGTAGAAGAAGTGCTTTCTTCCTTTTCCACTACATAAGATATTGAGACTTCCAAGACTAGTTCGAGGTTATCTTGGTGTGATTTTTATTTATTTTATTTTATTTTATTTTTTTTAGACTTTTTTAAAAATTTTTTTTATTTATTATTTTTATTCTTGTTTCAGAACCTTTGTTTGTTTATTCACTCATTTTTATGGCCAGCTCAGCCCGCCCCGAGGGCAGGACTGGCACAGCATGTGGTGCCGGGGATTGAACCGAGGTCCCTGAAGCCGCCCAAGCTTCCCCAAACAGGCGCTTTAGACCACTGAGCCATGGCTACACTTGGAGCTGTTTTCAGAGAAAGGAGTTGACACTGATTAACAAGGAGTACAGATTGCTGGGTGGATTCATCAGGAACATCCTTCAGGATTACATCAGGAGTAGATTATCCCATCTTGCTAGTTTAGAAAACAAAGCAGTCGAATCAATGGAGATGCTGAATAACTGAATAACACTATGCATAACTATTCAAGCAGGAAAGAAGTACCTGTGTTTTTTATTTCTTGCTTTAAAAAAATAAAGACACATGTAAAAATATCTTTTAAGATCCAGTTGACACTGATAAATTCCTATTGAAAAAAATAAGATGGTTTCCAAAACACAAAATAAAACCTTACTGCTAAATTGCAAAGGAGGGTAGAAATATAGTCTCAGATTTGTGAGAAATATCAGTCCACACAGTCTATTATCCAAAGACAGTGTATATCAATAATAGATTTAAATTATGGAGCTAGGTTGCACCTTCATTTTCATGGCATTTCCCTAAGTAGCCACATAATATCAGTATCTTGCATTTGTACGACAATCATCTTCCCAGATGGCTTCATTAAATTGTATGTTTTATGAGACCCACTTTCTGAAATGTGGTCATCTCTGAATGAGAATGATGCTCCTGGGTAACTCGGGGCAGGGGAAAAATCGTGTTTTGCATTTATGTCTTTCAACCAGTGATCATAAAAATGTTCAGTTAGCAAGCATTTCCTGAACATCTGCGTGGGCAGAGCCCGCGGACAAGCTCTGTACACTAACATATGGAAGATTAAAAGGCGTGGTCCCAACCCTCCAATATCTCAGTCTCTATTAAGAACAATTTTCCTGTTCACAAATGTGAAAACTTGTGGGCCAGACAAGTTTAGAGAATTGGAGAAGGTCACAGAGTAAATTTGTTCCAGAGATGGGAGTTCTTATTTCCAGAGCTGGGTATGAGTGGTTTTGAGACTAAAATCTAAAAATTTTAACAATATTTCCAACATGTATTTCAGTAATAAGATTAAGAATTTGGTTTTTGCTAAGGACAAAAATGTCAGTCTTCAAAAAGGAAAATGAAGAAAGGTCTATTACACTGTCAGCACAGATTTATAAATATTGCTAAATCTCTAAGTCTCCAGTAGAAGTGGAAGAATAAAAGAACAGCAGAAATCCAACTATGGAGAATCTGGGTGGTATTAGGCGTAAATTACTGCCCATATATATAGTGATTTGAGGAAACAAGAACCCTCTCTTATCCCTTGTATAAAGATTCCACTTTTTTTGACCTTGGAAAATACAAATGATGAAAGTTCTGTTAGACAGGTCTTGCTTTAACTTACCTTCAACCACTCAGCAGAAAAGCTTAATTATTAGGCATAAAAGGCAGAGCTAGATTAGTATGGTGAGCTGTAAGAGGCTTAAATTAACAGCCTACAACATTGCCAGTTTCACTGGTAACCCACTGCAATTATGGGACATTGGACTATGTATGCAACTACTTCCTCTCAGTTCAAAGAGAAGAAATATTTTTCTTTTTTTTTTTCTTTACCAATATCAATTAGAAAATTTATCATGTCTACACCCTGTGCTCTGTATAACTATTATGAGGACAACAATATGCAATGTGTCAATTATTGCGAATGTACTAATGTGTTTTGAAACTCCCATATTGTTATCTCTTATTAAAAATAATAAAATAAAATTCCAGTTTTTGACTTCTCTCTTTCTGTCTTGTAAAATCACATGGACTTCTAGGAGAAGCCCTACACTAAGCAAAGCCCAGCACCCTGTCTGGCATCAGTCAAGAACTCCTGGAGGAATGATGAAGGATACATGTCATGTAGATGAATTTATCGGTCTATCCTGAGGACCTAGATTTTAATGAGTTGTGGGTGAGCTGGGGTGGGGAGAAAGTAGAAATAAGGATTATTAGATGTATTAAAAATAGTTGAGAGTAAAAAAAAAATACATATGAGTCTGGAGAATTGGGAAAAATTTTGGTCTCACTTCAAGACAGCACTGGTTAGTGCACTGCATATTTGGAGGTAAGAGGATAGAAGATCATTATATTTAAAGTACCTATAAACTCATACATCACACTAGAAATCTCTAATTCTTATTTTCTTGGTTATTGCAGAAAATTTCTTCACTTACCCATAAATGAAATGCCACAGACATCTCATGTGTTAAACAAGTAGATTGATGGATCTCCTAAGAAATATTTATTAAAGGGAATTCTGCTATTCTTTCTAAATGAGTGAATGGACCGTTTGGAAGATTAGTGACTACTGTGATATGTACTTAGGTTGGCGAAGGACAGGGACAATATTAGAGAATATCATAGTTCTTTTGTTTTTTTTTTTTTTAAGTGCTGGGGATCAAACTTAGGACCTTGCACTTGCCAGGCAGGTGCTTATGCAGCCAAGCTATCTCCCCAGTGACAATATCAGAGTACAAAGTTTGATGATACTTTCTTGATATAATTCTGGAGGATTTTCGACACATTAGTCAGCTGGTCAAAGTAGATTTTAAACAATTTTTATTAATGCATGTTTGCAGTACATAAAGATTACACTCACTGGGGGAAGTTGGTATGTATATATAGCACATCTTAATTCTTCTTATGTCCCCTTCTCCGCTCCTTTTGCAAAGATTTTTCACCATGATTTGAGTCTATATTGTCCACTACATTCATCTCTATTATAGAATTCTTTTTTTTTTTTTTTTTTTGGGTGGCTCAGCCTGCCCTGGGGGTGGGGCTGGCACAGCATGTGGTGCTGGGGATCCAATCATGGTCCCTGTAGTTGCCTAAGCTTTCCTTAGTAGGTGCTTTAAACCACTAAACTATCTTGCCGGCCCCTCTACTATAGAATTCTATGTTTTCTTTGTCTTTTTTTTTTTTTTTTTGTCTTTTTGAGACAGGGTCTTGCTATGCAGTTGAGGCTGGCCTTGAGCTCACTTTTGTAGCCCAGGCTGATCTCGAACTCTCATGGATCCTCCTGCCTCAGCCTCCCAAGTGTTGGGGGATTACAGGCATGTGCCACCATGCCTGGCTCTATGTTTTCTTTTTACAAAATTAAACTTCAGACATGTCTCACATGGTGGCTCTTATAATAAAATTTAGATTCTTACTTAAAAATGAGACTCTTACTTCCAAAACATTCTAAGTTTCAAAATCCATTTCTACAAAGGAAAAGTGCTAAATTATATATTATAATAACAAGTACATAGGAATTCAGAAATTAGAAAACTTCCCTGGTCATAGGTAAGCAGGAAAAGTTTCAAAGTAGAGTGGAGACTTCTGCCAGGCATGGTGGCATATGTCTGTAATTCCAGCATTTGGGAGGCTGAGGCAGGAGGACTCCCATGCATTCAAGGCCAGCCTGGACTTCACAGTGGGAGCCTATCTAAAACAAAAAAATTAAGCCTTCAGGTAGGACGTAAGGAAATCTAAGATTGCAACTGTCAGAGAAAGAGGCTTCCTCATCATCAGAGTGTTTTACAAGGAGTTGGGCTTCAAAATTGTTAAAAGATTATTCCAGCCCAAGAAAAAGGTTTTATTCATCTCTGAATACCAAGTAAAGATTATAACTGGGTATAACTAATATACTGAAGAAATCAATGGAAGCAATATAAGGGTGGTTCTATATTCTGAGATAGTGTTATACTCTTTTATGAAATGGTAGCAGTAGACAGATGTTTTCACTCTGTGAAGTAATGGCAGCAAACATGTCCCCCACACCAACATATGATTCCTGCACATCTTGAAATTTTATTGGCCAGTGACATTCAGAGATCAGGGCACAACTAGTTAGTTGAGCACTTCTGATATGTGAGCTCATGAGGGCCAACAGTTGAGGATATCATGGTGTTTCTTTGTTCCTATGAAATTCTTATGGCAGTAAATGCTTATTAGGCTTAGCTAATGTTGAAAGAGTTAAGTGTAATATATCGGACTGAGGTTGTGCCCTAGATCTTACAATTATCTAGGTCTCAGTAAGCCAAAATAACACCTGTTTAGTAGACCTTTACTTTGTTTTGGAGCTGTCTGCCACGTTGGCAGCAGAATAGTCGCCAAGCTACTTCCCAGAGTCCTTGCTTTGTACTAACTAAATAAAGTAATCATTTCACAATCCAACTTCATTCTGCTGACACAGAATAACAAGGCATTTGGATTTTTACTTTGGTACAGTCCGAGTGAGTTCCCTACTCAGAAGCTGAACTTGAGTGTTTAAAAATGTTGAATGATTCTTAGATATAGGGTGGTACCAGTCTTCTAAGGTACCAGGAAAATATCTTTTACCTTCGGTGAGAACAATGTAGGGACACAATATTTTAACCCAAAACTTTAGAATTTTCAGTCCCTGAAGTTGTTTTTCTATTCCTTGGCCCATTAGCAAAGGGAACAAGGAAACTACCAGCAGTTCTAGAGATAATGACCTTTCTCTATTTTAACTGATAAATTCTATATGGGTTTTTATTAGCTGATGATAACCTTTGAGCTGATAGGGAAAAAGTAGCACTATAAACTCTAATTTTATCTAGAAAACAAGGAAGCAGAAAGCTGGAATTGGGTAGTGACTGGTTCAAGGTCACCTAGCTAGGTAGCTGAGCTGAAGTTGATCTAGTGCTCTTTCTAATACCCCACTGGAATCAAAATCATTGCAATAGCTGCTGCAGAGTACTTAACAGTGGATATTTGATAGTGGTCTTTTAATTCTGTTTCAGGGTGGCTTTCAGTTTTTCACTTCATCAGCATGGGAAGACAAGGACATTGCACTGAATAATATTTCATGCTTAGCTCTGGATTCCTGTGGTTTTACATTTCTGAAGCTTCCCTCAGTTTCTTGTAGGGTTATATGATTCAATTTAATTTCAGCTTATGGCTGGCTTTGGTACCAGAAGAGTGGTGATTTGTCCTCTAAATTATTCACCCAGGGGAGTTGATGTTCTTAGAAAACAAGGAGGGAGAACCTATGAGCTTTATCCAGCAGAGGGATACATGACACACACTGATGCCTCACTCACTTGTTCCTGTTCCGCAATACCTTATCTCCCACGTTCAGCCCTGGTTCCTATAATACCTTGTATTTCTGCAGAGCTTTTCACATTAACAAATACAGGAATTTACAGAGTATTTACACACTGACTAGTGACTAATCATACACCTGCAAGCACTGCAATCATTCTGGACAAGCAAGATTCCTCTACATCAGCTTTCATATAAGAAAGTGTTTTGGTATTGTTTGCAGAAAGAAATTTGGGCAACCGTCTCTCTTGGCTCTGACACTCAATTGTTCCCTCTAGGAACAATTATCTAGGATGCACCTCTAGACTTTTTAAAAATCTAGCCAGGGGTTAGAGAATTTACAAAGCAGAAAGAATGAATGGTCACTTTAGTAGATTTTACTAAAAATGTTCTTAAAATTAGTCAAACTAATATGCAATAACTCACAAAGAACTCGTGACACTATAAAATCACCCTGCAGGATGTTCACTATGTTTCATGTAGAACTGAGGTGCAGAATGAGGAGGTTATTGCTGTTTTCAATTAAAAGAATAAGAAATGAATAATTTCATGAGCTATTTTGATGAATGCCTACTATGTACTATGTTCTTTATATCTATTATTTCTGCTGTCATCCTGATTTGTCATAAAATTAACTGAGGTTCAAAGAAGTAAAATACTATTCTCCAAGATACACAAATAAAACAGAAAATAAATCTCTGGTCTATGTATCTTTAAACAGTCTACTAGACCTCTCTCAATGTGATAAAGTATGATAGGCATAAATAATATGCAAACATCTACATGTAAATGAATGAGTGAAGGTGGTTTATGCAGACAGAAAGTATTGGGAAAATTCAGTGGTGTAGAAGCAATACAGTGGGCTAGAAGCAAAGAAGGAGGTTCTGGCAGACTAAAGTGCATTTAGAGAATAAAAAAAGAAAAAATAGATAAATAATATTTAAAAATAAAACAGAAATATAAGGCTAGTAGGATATTAGATGCTAATGTCCAGAATGAATCAAGCCCTGTAAAAAATGGTTACTCTGCCAAAGGATATTTATACCAACGTGGAGAAAGAAAGACAAGTAACAAATATCTTACTGCCTGGTGCCTGTGCTCTGCTAGCAGGGTTCTGCTGATCCTATATGGGTGTTTTCAAAGCCTATCTGCAAACTTTCTGATTCTGCTCTCACTGAGTGTGCATTCTGTGCCTTCCCTCTGCAAATCTCATTCAATTTGAGTGAATGGTTAGCCAAAAGATTATGGCAGGGGGGACGCTACATGACTTACAAGGTGATTAAGAAGCTACCTGGTTTGATACATAGCAATGGATGACTGGAACACTAGTGAGAATGTTAGGCCTGAGTAGGCACCTAAAAGAACTCATTTGCTGAGGTAGGACATTTGCTCTTGGGAAAACAAAGAACAAAGTCAAAGTGTGAGAAGTACAAGGCCTAGGGAGAGAAGGAAATGTTAGAAGATATAAGTAAATCACAAAGTCAGATGGGAAAGAGGTCTGTAGAGTACAAGTATTTATAAGTGCATTTGATGAATAGTAGAAGTGTAACTGTGTCAGGATTAGAGTAGTGAGTTGGGCAAGACACATTTTATGTGTGGTAAAGTGTTTGAAAGGAGCCTGCTAGTCCCAAATATTAAAAGATCAGAGGCTGTGGCTGTGGCTAAGTGAGAGATCACTTCCCTAGCAGGTACATGCCTAGCATGTACGAGGTCCTAGGTTTCACCCTCAGCACTGCCAAAAATGAAACTAAAAAATAAAAATGGCAAGGGAAGGGAAGCAGAACTACTACCAGTTCAACTCCTATGTCCTCTCCACTAAACACTGCCATATAGGGAAAGACAGCACTAACTCTGTTTTTAGAAGGTAGATGAGGAGAATGTAAAAGAACAGTGGCTATTCAAATGGCCTAACTCTCATAACTAAGGTGAAGTACATTTCTTAAGACATTAAAAATAAATTTGAGATAGGAAAGAACTGTGAATAATTTTCAAAGAACCTGAAAAATTAAGGCTGATAATGGGCAAATGTCTGACTCTCAAGACAGAGGTGAACTTTAGTTAGACAAGTTTCAGGTTTTCAATCTGGGATAAATATATAGGTTATCTTCTAGAACCAATCCTTAAAGACATGATTTTAAAGTCTTCAGCAAAGGAGTTAGCATGAGTTGAAGATGAAATGACTGGCTTGAATTTCGACAAAAATTTGCAACTCTCTAATGACACCATTATGAAGGGGAGCTAGACACACAGAATAGCTACAAGCAAAGAGCTCTTTCTGAGGCATGGGTTTATGTCACCTAAAAGGTATGTTTCCTGAGTCTACTGTAGTTCTCTGATCTTGGTGTTGTAGTAATCAAACTCTTGTAAGGTTTTGATGCTGCTGGACATGCCAAACGAAGATGGTTCAGCAATGTTGAGTGGTGGAATTTGTGCCAAAAAGGATAACAATTAGTAGTAGCTATGAGAGTGTTTTAAAAGAAAGAATTCACTAAAGAAATTATAAACTTTTGTATTTAGGCACCCATCCCTAACTGCCAATGGAAAAAAGTCCAAACACTCAAACACTTCACCCTACCAATAAAGGAACAAAATAGAAAAAAAATGTGGTTTAGGCACATGGAAGGGATTTAAGAGTTGTCTAAATTTAACAGCTCAATACACCTTAATAGAGGGGTATGGTTGCCAAAAATGCTACTGTGATGGAGCATTGTGTTAAAATATCCAGAACATTGCAGTATGACGAGGAAGCTCTGGTGTTTGTTCCGGAACTGAAACAGAGGGGACACAATTAACAGACAGAAGCAGGTTCAGAAGAAAATGACCCTTATAGTAGGCAGATAGAGAAGTCATTGTATGGAAGATGACTAAGAAACTCCACATATTTAGCCAGTAGAAGAAGCAGAGTGTGTGGTACAAGAAGATTTAAGAATGGATAGGTTGTCTGATGGAATGAAGTGGGGATGGGTGGGAGCCATAAAGAAACTCAACTCATAGTCAAAACACAGGCTCTCAATCTGGGAACTAGGCAAAGATCAAATCGTTTTGTGAGAGAAGTGAGGAATTCCCAATCCTGAAGGCATTCAAGAGAAATAAGGTCATTTGTCAAGAGTCTTAAAGTGATTAAGAAAAACATCCATAAAACTATGACCTTTTATGACTACTTTCTCACACTTCTTACAACAGAAAGTGTTGAAGAGGAAGAAATAGAGAAGAGATCTCAGAGAACTTGCCCAAGAATATCCAGATGATAGTAGAGAACAAACACTAGCACACCACTCTGCTTTATGCTAAATTATACATATGCTCTTCTACTACCCCCCCTCCCCTCGCTTCAGGGTAGGACAACTCCTTTCAGGAAAAGACACTGTATCCATCTTTAAACTAACAGAGGAGCATGGGGTCTACAGAAGCTACAGTACCTAGTTAATTCACCCTTTGGGAATATCAAGCATCAAAGCTACATACACTAGTTCTCAGTTTGAAATGCCTTTTCTTACCATGGCTCTAATATAGTTTGACACTAAAATTCATTTTAAAAGTCTAAGATCTACTTTTGAAAAGTCTAAATTCTTTTAATTATATCACAAAACAATTAATTTCTATCCTTTAAAAAGCCAATACTTTTGAAATTCCAAGGGATTAAATTTAAAATTACTCCATATAATTTATTACTATGGGAAATTCTTTTGATTTTTTTGGTGTGGGGGTGTGAATTCTGATCCCCAAATAAATCTAAATTAATTTCATTGGTTCCTTCCTTCCACCTCCTCCTCCTTCTCTCTCTCTTCTCTCTCTCTCTCTCTCTCTCTCTCTCTCTGTCTCTCTCGGCCAGCTCAGCCTGCCCTGTGGGTGGGGCTGGCACAGCATGTGGTGCCCGGGAGATTAAATTGTGGTCTCTGTGGCTCTGTGGTTGCCTAAGCTTTCCTAAGCAAGCACTTTAGACCACTGAACTATCTCGCCGGCTCCATTTCATTGGCTTCTATGATGAATTTTGCGTCTATACTTCATACATATTTCTTTTGGGAAAGTTTAACTATTTGGATCATTTATGCTGTTACAAGACGAAATCTGTTTTTGTCCACCAATGTATACATATTCAGCTATCACTGGAAAAACAAGAAATTTTCTGCTACTCCTTTGATCACTTTTAAAATCCATGTGTGCTGTTAGGCAACTATTAGCTTATCTTCAGTTTAGAGATAAGAATACATATACTGGCTTTGTGAAAGGCTGAACGTTTATAAATCTCTCCTTTGTGAATTCAGTGTGAAGAAGGAATGTCCCAGAGGCGAAAGAACATAGTGAAACGGGGGGGGGGGGGGGGGGGGAGAAATATTACACTTTGTCATGTTTTTTTAAAACCTAAAATTGTACAGATCCGTATAATAACCAATAGCCATCTCTTTATTTTTGGTGTTTGGCATTACTTCTCTGACCAATAGTTTATAGGCTATAATCTTTCTCTGTGCTTTCTCATACTGATACTTTATAGCTCACTGACTTTGTGTTAGAGGTGTGTTTTACATTTGCTTGTTCATCCTTGGTGACCTCATTTGGGCTTGTTTAGTTTGTTGCCTGACGATACATTCCAAGCCTTACAGGGATCCTTTGACTTTATTTATTGACTTTACTTGTTATTGCTTCCTAAATACCCAAAAGGATTACGCCACACAGAGGTCAATGTCCTCCCTCTCTTCTTTCAGAGCTCTGAAGCTTTAAACCTCTTCCCACCGCCAACTCCTCCCCTTGGCTACATAGTTATTTTTTTGTTTTGTTTTCTGTAGCCAGCATTGATCCCAAATATAAACACAGATTGAGTCAATATATATATATCAGAAGCCAGGTGGCTTTGCCTGCTTATGACTTGATCAATTATTATCTTCATATTTCCCTTGTTTTATTCTTTGCCCAACTGTAGTTTTTTTGAATATGATCTAGTTTTCTGCTAATTAAAATATAATATGTTTAATGTCAGTAATTACAGAAGGCATGTAGTGAGTTCACAGGCTTATTATCTACGAAAATATGCATCATTATTATGAAGTCATTTCAGATCTATAGAACAGTAGGTGACCAGTATATTTTTAGTACAGTTATGAAACAAATACCATAATGAGTATTTCATAGTAAGGACACTTGTAAAAGCTTTATCTACCAATACACAAGAATTATCTCTTAGCTTCTCAGAATCTGCTCAAGTAATATGGTGAAAAAATATCATTTATATAACTTAAAATATTTGGGGCTGGGGGTGTAATTCAGTGGTACTGTATTAGTTTACCATGTATGAAGTCCTAGGTTTGAGTCTCAGAACTTGGAGGGAAAAAGTTTTAAATAATAATAATAATAATATTTAATTATTTAATAATAATAATAATAATAATAATAATAATATTATTATTATTATTATTATTATTATTATTATTATTATTATTATTATTGGTACCAGGGATCAAACTTGGGACCTTGTACTTGCCAGGCAGGCACTTATGCTGCTGAGCTATCTCCCTAACCCAAAGCATGATCTTTAAGTCAAGATTAATTTCACTTTTTAAAAAATTTAGAAATTTACAAAATTAGGAATCAGAAGATCTGACATCTATTTTGACTTGACTACTAGTGCACCTTGGGCAAGGCCTTCCTCTTGGGAGTTCCGTCAACCTGATAGTGCTACAGCAGGTTCACAAGCAACTCCTACAGCTAACTACCCACTCCACTTCCATCTCTTGTAACGAGTTCTCTGTCCACAGAGTCTATTGTCACTATTGCCAGTTGTCTTGTAATCATAAAATTTATGAAATGATGAAATGATAATATGAAGCCATTTTTGTTCCTATGACAAGTGAGATAAAAGCTGTGGGAGGAAAAGCTATGGGAACATGATGAAGGTGTTACTTGCAGATGTATTAGATGTGAGTGAGATATGTGTAAAAAACCAGAAAAAAATTTTAGAGGAGTTTGTTTCATGGGCATTTTGCATTCTCATTTGTGTGAAGCCACTTCACAAACACCAGAGAGTTGGAATTTTAGGATGTACTTAGGTGGATTGAATATTGGATATCAAATTGCCTGAAGGCCAGCTTTTCACAGGAACTGATTCTCAGTTTTAAATTTCCACTGTTTTGTTTATTTCCCTTAGGTAGAGGGGAATTTTACCTCTGATTATCCTAGTGCTAAATTCGCTGTCCTTTCAATTTGAGGCCTATGATTCCCAAATTGAGCAAGGCTTGGAGTTTTACACTTGTTCTCTTGCCTGGAAAATCTATCCAAAGAGAATTTCAATTGTTCTAGAGTGGCTTTCTTGCTGTGCATATTTCTTGCAGTCCCACTCTACCTTTGATTTTGGCCTGCCAACACCTCTCTACCTTTCCAGTTCATTGATGCTGTTAAGAGAGACTAAAAATGTATTACATCTTGTTTTCAGCCAACAGGATGCCTGATATCATCTGGGTAACATTTCATGCTACAGACTTCCTAGAGGCCACTTATCCATTACAGAGAATCCAAATAGCCTCTTGAAATTAGTATGGTCCTCTGTCAGAGGCTGATACCATGTCTGAAGCCTTAGAATGCTATAATGCAAATTTTTTCCTAAAATAAAAACCACTGGGATCCTTGATTATGCTAATTCTGTTTACCATAATGAAAGAGCTTGTCAATTTTAGGTGAACAAATGGCTGATAAGTAATGAATTTTTAGGGCTGAGGAGATAGCTTAGTAGAATAAGCACTTGCCTGGCAAATGCAAGGGCCTGAGTTCAATCCTTGGTTATGCAAAAAAAGAAAAAGTATTGATTTAATAGTGCCTATAGTTTTTATCTTTTCCCTAACTTATCAGTGTTTGGAGAAGGTTATATTTATATAAATCATCTGATATAGATGGGTGATGATAGAAATATTTTAAAATCTATAAATAGTTTGCATGTGACTACCAAGCCCCTGATATGTGGCTAGTGCCACTTAGGAAATGAAATTTTCATTTATTTGGCTCAAAAAACTTAAACAGCCACATGTGATCAGTACCTACATATTGGATAGTACACATTCCAAACAAATTGCTTCATGGTACAAGATTATTACTGGATACATAAGAAAGCGACATAAAATAGTTTTGTGAATACCATTTTTTCTCTAGAAGCTGTGTCCTGTATACAGATCATGACACCAATATAGGAGCAACTACTACTGGCAGAAGATTTTTACATTGATTCCACAAGAACTTATTGAGCCTGTATTATGAATGTAGTGATACACAAGGCACTGAAAACAGTACCGTGAGCTTAATGATTCTTTTATTTTGTATGTAAATGAGGACTGATAGGTGGTTCTAAAAATAGCCTTCACAGTACTTTATTACTTCAATTTCTCCTAGGTATATTTATTTGATAACCTATAAGTACATAGCTAAATATTTCTGTAAATACTCTGAAGGTGAGAAAAAGACAAATGTTTCATGGGTCAAATTCTGTGCTGGCATGTAAAAGGGTCTCATATTGCCATACTGAATATAGCTATTTTAACTTTTTTTTAATTCAATGCTTATCAGAGTGGAGAATCCTATTTTTCTCCCTTTTCACAAAGTGTTTGTTAACATTAATTCTATGGAACACAATTTGTGAGTTAGGGATTTATGCTAAGGAATTTCACAAAGCATACATAACCAAAAACACCAAATCATCTAGGCCAGTGTTTCACAGACTGGTATTTGAAAATTTTGGGAGACATGCATATAGTCTTAGTCATCTACACCTTCTCTTGAGAATTCTGAAATGATATGATCTGAGTTACATGATAACCTTAAAAGGTTAAGCAAAGCTTAAGCACATTTTAACAGCATGTTGCTGCATGATCTCTTTTAAGACTGGCCTATAATTTTCTTATTAGGTTAGATTCTGAGAAAAATACAGTTGGACTTAAACTGTCTCTACTTCAAGTGAAGACCAAATCATGGGAGGATAGACTTTATAAATAACGGTGAGAAAACTGAACTATCACATGACAGAATTAAAAGTATGTTTTAGTTCAGCATCTCTTGTGCAGCAAATATTTCAGTATTTTAGTTATACCTCGATTTGCAGAAAATATCTTTTATATTACTATACTTTAAAGCTATCTATTTCATTACTGGGTTACTTTTCTTTCATTGCTGAGAAAAAATACCTAATGCCAGTATTAAGGAAAGGTTTGTATAGCTCACAGTTTGTGGAAGTTTCAGCCCATAATTAGCTGGCTTCAAGGCAGAGCAGCACATGGGAAAAGGCAACAGTTCATGGCAGCAGAGAACAGAGAGAGCAAAATAGAGGAGCAAGAGCAAGCCTCTTTCCCTCATTGTTCATAGGTTACCCACCCTAGAGTTAGTGCAGCACTCACACCCATAATCCCAGCACTGGACCATGAATCAATCACAAACTCTAGAAGCCACCCCCATGACTTCATGAGGCTTTGGCTGGACATCCAAACACATAATGGTTTTGCAAATACTTGGGTTTTAGGACTGCAGTTGTAGCTTAACAGTACAGCATTTGCCTAGCATGCACAAGGCCCAGAGTTCAATCCTCACTACCAAGGGGAAGAGTGTGGGATGAGGGGAGGGAGGAATTTCAAAGACTTTGGTGTTATAGATGTATATAAAAGACAGTGAGATAGGTCAGCAGTCTAAAGTGCCTGCTTAGGCAAAGTTCAGGGACTATGATGGTATATTTATTTATTTATTTATTTTTTAAATTTTATTTATTTATTTATTTTTTGTTTCAGAACCTTTGTTTGTTTATTCACTCATTTTTATGGCTGGCTCAGCCCGCCCCGAGGGCAGGGCTGGCGCAGCATGTGGTGCCGGGGATTGAACCGTGGTCCCTGAAGCTGCCCAAGCTTTCCCAAGCAGGCGCTTTAGACCACTGAGCCATCCCGCCGGGCCCTATGATGGTATATTTAGAAATTATAACTATTGTAGGTTTAAGCAACTTTATAAAAATACTCTTTTTTTTTTTTTTGTCTTTTTGAGACAGGGTCTCACTGTGCAGTTCAGGCTGGCCTTGAGCTAACTTTTGTAGCCCAGGCTGGTCTCGATCTCACAGCGATCCTCCTGCCTCAGCCTCCCGAGTGCTGGGATTACAGGCGTGCACCACCACGCCCGGCTAAAAATACTCTTAAATTAAAACTAAGGACAGAAAATTTATATGGGAACACTGTTTCTAGGATATCTCTACTACATTTCTGAATGCATCATATAGCGTTTTTCTTATTTAGCCAATATTTAAAATTGGTTTGCATTCCAAAGCTATGTATCATCTGTTAAATTCACTTTGTGGCTAGGCAAAGTCTGGGAAGTATTAAAAACTTGTCTTGGGAAAAAAAACAAAACAAACTCATCTTGAATAATCACAAACTGTGTCTAATATTACTGCAGATAAATAACATTATCATCATATTCAGATATGGAAATGTAATTTTTTCTTCCTTCATACCTATTATTTTTTCTCAAAAATTTACATACAGCATACATATTATGGAAGGCATGGTTTCAAATATCTTTCAAAGGTAGTTCAGATCTTTATCTAGACCTATTTGCTCACTTGAGTTCCACATACACATATCCACTGCTGAACTACCCATTTCTACCTCAAGTTTTGAGGTATTTTAAACTCATTTAACCCAAAATCCCATTCTTGCACTCTGGTTCTAGGTCAGTGGTGCTACTTCCATTCACTCTTTCACACTCAAAACTTGGAAGGCATTTTCCACTTTTTTCTTTCCATCACCCAACATCAGGGGTCAGCAAATCTTGCCAATCGGTGTGTGACCTGTGCCACTGCTTCAGTTCAAGGTCTGAAGGCTTGCACCATCTCTCAGGTGACAACTGCAATAGCTGCCTACCCAGATTTCATGCATTAGTTACTTTCCTTACCACTCTGGCTTAAAACAGCAGAACATATCTGTTTTTACCAATGGCTCTCATTTGACTTGTGTCTGTGTGGCCAGTCTGAATTTGTTCGCCGAGATTTCTGCCTTATTGCTTATGAAAGGTAAGAGCTGTTTCATTCATCCTTTTATCTCAGTATTTAACAGAAATAACTGCTTACTATATGCTAATAAGTGGCCAATAGCACTGGCTTTGGAATCAAACAGATCTAGGTGAATTCATGCCTTGTCTACCACTTATTGAACTTCTATGTGACCTTGGACAAATTTAAGTTTGTCAGTGATTTTCAACTTTGCCACATTAGAACTACTTTATGATTACATTAAAGGGCTTTCTTCCACCCAATTAAAACATAATATACAGAAAATGGGGCTCAGTTACTAGCATTAATTGGTATACAGGTGATCCTAATATGTAGCCAAGGTTGACAATCACCTTTTTCAGCCTAAATGTCTCATTTACTGTATGTATTTTAAAGGGATCTGGGGCACATAAAGTTGGAGTAATTTATCATAGTGTCTGGCATACAATAAGTGGTCAACTGTGATGTTCATAAACAAAGTCAATCTTCCTTGCCAATTGCTACTTCCTAGTGACTGAACCTCATTTCTGGAATGCTCCAAGAGTTTCTTTTTCTTTTTTTGCCTTCACACTTGCTTTCATTCTGCTCTTAGCAGACATCCTTCAAAATTCAGGTCACACTTGAAGTCACACATATTCTCCAGGTATGCTCCTTTATTCACTACTGTGTTACGGCTATGTTCCATCTTCTGAGTACTTGTCTCAGTTTGTAATTACATATCCATTTAACCATTTACTGTGTGTCTCCCACACTGGACTGTAAACTTCATAAGGCTTTGTTTCATTTTCCTTCTAATATTCTGGTACCTGCTCGGTTTCAGGTGATATCCACTATGGAATGAAGGGATTAATGACTAACTTATTCTTCTATTTTAAAAAGTAAAAAAACAAACAAACAAACAAACAAACAAAAAAAAAAAACAAAGAAGCTTTAAACAAGAAACAAGGACAATATTCCTTGACTTTGTTTTTATTGTTCAACTATATGTATCTGTCATAGTCTTTTGTATTGCTATAATAAAAAACCTTAGCCTGGATATCTTATGTAGAAAAGGTTTATTTAGCTCAGCTTTAGAGGCTGAAAAACTAAGTTTAGGCAGTCCCATCTGTTCGTTCTCTGGTAAGAGCATTCTGCATACATTGCAATATAGTGGACAGAATCATGTTAGCAGTGTGTGCAAGACAGAAAGGTAAAATCCATGAAGAATACAATACAATCTTGGCCTTTGAGAAGTTGACAGGCAAGAGACAGAAACAAAAGCAATCCAGGGTTATAAATGTCAGCTCAGGTGTCTGTATAGGGAGAACAGAATCCAAGGGAGTGTAAGACTGTATGAGATGGCAAAGAGACAAGGATAGCAAGGGGTCAGCCTCACTCTTTTATTACAAACTGCTCTCCTGGGAACTAATCTGGTCCCACCAGATCCCAATCATGCTGACCACCATTAACCCATTCATGAAAGCAGTGTGTCTGTGATGCAATTGCCTTTCATTTGAGTTCATATCTCTTACAGGCTCTATGACCTCGATCTAAATATAATACATAAACCATAGCAGCATTCCACATTAAAACACCATAACAAAAATAAAGCCCTCCAAAATAGGACATAATCTAATATTTTGGATCCAGCTGTTGAGTGGAATTATTGCCATATAATTAAAACTTTTGGATGGTTTTAATTTGGGTAAAGTGTCCAAGTCGAAGGTTCTTAGATGCTTATTATGAGGCTTAGTCAGTCATCTATACTTAGGCAATAAATAATTTTAGCCTAATAATATTTCTTTCCAACATGGCAAATAAAACTTTTGTGGGAACCCTTGAAGCTACAGAATTGTCCAATCACTGATATTTCCACCAGAGAGTACAATACCTTATTTTACAGATAAGGTGAAAGTCTATACAAAAATTTTTTTTTTAACATCATTACACATAGACTGTCACAGAGCCAAAATATAACTCAGGTTTCAAGAATCCATCAGCATTCCAAGGACACTGCATCAGATTCAAAATCCAAAGTTGCTAAGACTTCTCAAAATTCTTAACCAATTTATAATCTGGTGTCAATTAGTTTAGGTTTTTAATGTTTCCATGAAAATAAAAATTTAGTTCAAGTTCAGGAGCTTTCACATTCAGCCTTTCATTTGCAAAGAACCACTACACTAGATGTAAGATTCATGGGAACTAATGCTACATGATTCTTGGTTTTTAGATCCTTGCCCCTCCTTGAAATTAATAAGTAAACTAACATAAATTCTTTTCTGGGCTCAGCTCTTCAATTAGGATTACCTTGAAGGCAGTGTGTAACTGTTTGAAAAAGCTGAGCTGAGGTGGGCATGAACTGGGCATATAGAACTCATGTTTTAAAGAGCAGTTTTGAAGTTACTGCCTCTTTTCTGGGCACTTTTCTGGGCATTTATACTAAATGGAACTCATAATCCATTTAGTATAATTAGCCCAGATTTTTCTTGATTGGGAGGTAAAACCCTACAGGAACTAATTTCAATTAAGAGTTATTGGATACAAAGTTTACACAGATACTTGCCTAGACACTTTCGTTGTGTATTTAGTTTTTTCTTTTACTTTTCAGGAATAAACATACTACTGAAAAGATGAGGGCCGGTGATGTAGTTCAGTGGCACAGGCTCAGAATTCACTTTCCAGTACAAAAAACAAAACAAAACAAAACAAAACAAAAATCAAAACATAAATATCCATCTCTTTGGGTAGGTTGTAGTTTATTGTTAGAGTTCTGACCTAGCAGACATGGGCACTGGGTTCTATCTTCAGCACCACACAAATACACACCCACACCCACACCCACACCCACACCCACACACACAATCATGTCATTTATCAGTTCCGAGTTTAAAAAAAAAATGTAACTATTCTAGACTCATTTTATTAAAAATTCTCCTCGAGGCCATCGTATTATAGCAGAATCCATAATGTAGTTTGGGCTAAGCCACTCAAAAAAGGTGCTATATGGAACAGGCCGGTAACATAATACGTTAAGCGAGATTTTCGTTTTGCCTTTAACAATTTTCGTTAATGATCGCCTTCTAGTTTTATATACGGTTTGTTTAGGCGCTGAAAATTTAAAAGTTCACTTGCACAATCTCCAAAGATCTGTTTGGGCTTCCAAAAGTATGATTTTAGATTCAGGGGAAATAAACCTTCTGACAAGTAGGTTCATAAGGTCTGTGTTCTTCCCACGTGGGAGCATAACTCTAAAGCCCCTCCATTAAAAACAACTCCCCCCCAAACCGCATTACCCGTCTGTCCTGAAAGTGCTGTGGGACGGTGATGACAGAAAAAAAGTCACTGTGCTACTCTTGG
Source organism: Myocastor coypus (assembly GCA_004027025.1). Lineage (NCBI taxonomy): Eukaryota > Metazoa > Chordata > Mammalia > Rodentia > Myocastoridae > Myocastor > Myocastor coypus. Next base: position 63,163 of record PVJA010004287.1, read on the forward strand.
AGAATAAGGTACGACTTGGCAGCGGAGAAAAAAGTGCAAAGAGTAAAGCTGGGCAAACGCACTGAAGATACGGACAGCCAAGGTCGTTAGCGGGAAGAACCTGACCGTCCGCTCGCCAAGGCCGGCAGAACCTTTGGCGCGAGATAAGGGACAAGCACATCTCTGAGTCTCACCCCTAGTGTGCGTGTATCCGCGCACGACTCTCACTCCGCCCACAGGGTCTGGCACGCGTCACAATCCACCGCTGCCTGGTCATCAAACAAAAGCTCGTCGCATAGCTTTTCATTCCCCACGGTTTACGCCTCCAGCCAGCCACCAATTTCCAGAAGACCGGAACTCCTTCTGCCCCGGCCTCCCGGTTGGCTTGCTAGTGACAGCGGGAACCGGAAGCTTCTCTGCCCCTACTGCCTCACGTCCCACGCAGACTGCGCAGGCGTAGTGGGACTCGGGCGGAGTTGTGGGAGGGGAGGAGGAAGAGGCGGGGAAGAGACGGGGGCCGGTCCCAAAAGATGGCGGAGGAGGGGGTGAGTTGGGGTCTCCCGGCAGAGCTTAGGTGACGTATGCTGAGGAAAGCAGCTTCCTGAAGCAGGAGGCCCTCAGGGAGAGGAGCTAGCCTTGTGAAGCCTGTGAATCCTAGTGGCTGGTGTGGAAACACAGGACCACAGATGGGGCCTACGGGGCGAGGGGCTCCTGTTATCTGGAGAGAGGTCGGCAAGATCTAGAAGGGACCGCGAGTTCGGGGACAGGTGCAAGGGAGGCCCAAAAGTCTGTGGGCAATAGAGAAGTGTCGGGATGGGAAGAAGACGGGAGGACGGTGGGAAGGTCTGAAGGGGTTGCCGTTGGCGAGCTGTCAAGCTTTGAGCTGTCAGGACTCACTGACTTTGTAGCCGGGAAGGACAGGCTTGGGAGAGGGTAGATCGCACTATGCTAGGTGTCGTAGTGAATTTACAACCCACCCAAATTACGTGACACTGAGCTGGGGAATGGGACTTAGGCATTTTGAGTTAGGATACTATACTTTTGCAGTAGGTGTGTGGGTAAACCAAAGGAAGTTCTTGCAGGCCCTAGACGTCAGTGGGTAAGTTACTCGGATTTTAGAGTCTTTCAGAGGGGTAGCAATCTGAAAAAGCAGAACAGCAAAGGTGATGGAGATGGGGCAGGGAAGCATGTTAAAACTGAAGTGATAATGACCTTTGTGAAGATAATTTGGGGAAAAGTTATTAAAGGGTGATACTAGACAGTCTAGGAAAATATACCACGAAGAGTTTGCTGCATTGTAGAGTTCATAAACGCTTTCAAAAGGGATTGGTAGACTTTGACAGTTGGGCCACTGAAATGGATGAGCGTCAAGAGTGCAGTGGAGCTAGGATTGCATGCTCCAGTCCTGGGTCCAGGGTGGAAAAAGAAAAGAAAAGGCAGCCAAGCAGTGGCTAGATTGTGTTTTACTAACTTTTGGGTTTGGCTGTGACAGTAAGCCACTAAATAAAAATGAATGAAGGGGATATTCCCACTAATTGAGGTCTCAAGAAAAAAAAGTAGCCATTGTACTCTTTCTGCTTATATTGTTTGCTTAATTCTTTTGTACTATTGAGAATTCTAGTGTTTTTAAGTCAAACTTTTTTCCTAGTAGAAATTTTGAGGTGGAAGGTTTCATTGTCTTATTAATGCTTATTCTGAGAATGCCATTCTAATTAAGAGAGCATATCATGATAAAGCTATGAGTTAGTAATTTATTATTTAGTTGTGTGTCTAACCAAGCACCTGAAGAAATGGAGTAATTGGAGCGAGTCTATTTCTGTGACTACTGTTCTGTGAAAGAGTAATGATGGGCTTCACTGGTTCTGGGTAAGGGGAAGGTTAAAATACATGTGTTCTTAATGTTTCTAGGAAGTTTTGTGTTTGTGTTTCTGTTGAAACACTTGTGCCTGTAGATTGTTTCAGTGGTTAACATGAGCTTTGATTTTTATTAAGAAGACCCAGAATCACTTAATATCACCTTTTTATCTCTCTACAAGTAGTTATGTCAACCTGTTAGTAGGCTATCAGTCATCAGGAATAACGTTTTTCTTCCATTGATGATTTGTCACTGATCTATGTGAACTATGTGAGCTATCCAAAATACCCACACTATTTTTGTTTGGTCATATACTTTATAGAAATTGCAGATTTCGGCTCAAGGTAGAATTTTTCATGCCCTGTGGAAGATTTTTCTTTTTAAATGATTGAACATATTTTGGAATTAATAGTAGTTTGTCAACCTGACATTAAAATTTCTTTCTTGTGTGATAGCACTTAAATCATTTTCCTTTTGTGTTTATAAGCTAATGTGGTAGAGTAAACATGGAGTCAGAATGGTTGGCTTAGTTCTGGTGCTACTTGGTATTAGTTTGTGATCTTACATAGCTAGCATATTTGATTTTTCGTTTTTAAATGTATTTGGTACAGGGTCTCACTATGCAGCTCGGACTCTTAGTGATCCTTCAGTTTTCAGCCTTCCTAACCCTGAGATTACAGGAATGTGCCACCATGCCTGGTCTCTTTGGCCAGCTCAGTATGCCCTGATGTGGCATTTCATTCTAGGGATTGAACCCTGGCCTCCACTTGCCTAAGCAAGTGCCCAGTCCACTGAGCAGTATTGTTGGCCGATTTTTATAAAATCAGAATTTAAATCACCTGTCTATTTATTCCCAACATTTTCTTTGAGAATCCATGTAATATTTTCTGTCCTCTGTGTAATGTAAATACCAGAGACTTTCTCCGATCAGCAAAATATTTTTCAAATGACCCACATTTTTCAAATACAGATTTTGTATTTTTTAAAAATGGAGAATCAGATTTCTTATTCATTCAAAAATAATATTTAAAGATATAAATATAGGTTATTTTAAAAAATGGTAGATCATCAGAAGAGCAGACTTCAAAACAAATTAAGTGGTACTTATTCCCACCTACTCCCTAATAAGTGAATGATGCAAACATTTGGAACTTTATTGTTGCACATAGCTGGTGAATGATTATGTGGAACTTTTTGATGAGTCAAGTCATTCTCAGGCATTGACTTTAGATGGCTGTAATAGTAAGGTCCAGTAGTGCAGTCTTACTTAACAATTACTGGATCACTCTAGATAGCATTTGCCTTAATGGGGAAGTGAGAGAACTGTTAAGTCACTGATTCCTGAGTTTATCTGGATAGTGGAGTTTTAGGAATACTTAATATGAATTGCTGAATTTTTTTCGAAGAAAAATGCACATATATATATATATATATATATATATATATATATATATATATATATATTGTGTTTTTGTTTTGAATGAAGCTCAAATTCCCCTTGGAGTAGGTGATTTCCTGCTTCCTTTCCATTTAAATTTTAGAATACCATAGTTCTAAAGCATTTATTTTTGTACCCAATATATGCTAATTGTATAGTATTGTTTTATAATGTAGAACAAAATTAGCTTTGTGGGTCTCAGTTAAATAAACGTTGAACAAATGTTATTTTAAAAGAAAACTTTGGTCATGGAGTATGTATAAAATTGTAAAGAATCATTGTTAGGAAAGGTTGAATAAATGTCTGTGGCAGAAAACATAAACACTTTAAAAAGTCATTAGTGGTCTTGAAACAGAATGAAAGTAGAGGTTTCTAGCAATCCGTGGCTCGCAGTTGGGACATTTGTAAGTAATGTAGACACAATTTTGGCTATCATAAGTGAGGGAGGTCGGCATTTTAATGGACAGAAACCAGGAATGTTAAGTGATACGCAAAGCTTAAGACAATTACCCTACCCTGAATGTCAATACTCTTTGACAAGTCTTGGCAAATGATTGTGAGCTGGGAGTTTGCACAGCTGAAATAACTTTTAAAACTGAAGTTGTTTTATTCTTTTAACTATTAAACATAAAAATGTCTCTTGGCCATTAATTCCTTTTGGAAAGTTTTATAGATGAAAACAAATGGTTTACTGGGTTTGGGTTATACAGGACATATACTCATCCTCTTGAAGCTGTGGGGGATTTGCTCTGCCTCTGGCAGTTTGGGAAGCCAATTGGGAAATCAGTTGTGGTTTCATACAGTGTGTAAGTTAGCCATTTGTTTTTTGTTTTATTTGCTTTTTACTTTAGAACATCTTTTCACTTTGATCTAGTGCTTTAAAAAGGAAGTTCAAGATGTTCATTTGTTTATTATCTTTGTGTTACTATTCAGTCTTTTACCTACGTTGCTGTCTATACCCTAAGATATGCAGCAGTTGAACTGTGTTTCTAATGTTACCCATGGCTTCAGTAGCCAGATAATTTTTTGAAGGTCTAAGTAGTTTAAGTGGAATGGGACTAAGAATATAGAGGAAAGAGAATGGATTTTTGGGATCAGTTAGACCTGAAGTAAAATTTCAGTTCTAATTCTGGTTGTCTTGTGACCATTAATAATCCAATTGCTAAATCACTTTGATTTAGCATCTTCATTGATAAAATGAGAATTCCTACCTTTAAGATTATTTTGAGGGCCAGAGTTACTGTATGTCTAGCACAAAGAGTAGGCCTCAACAAGTCCTTGGTCAATAAAGATGGTCATGATCATAATTATGATGCTACACTAAGACTATCCAGAGCACATAACATGTTAATAATATACTTGGATACCACATCATGGCAAGCAATAGTCAAATACCAGTTCAGGTAGACATGTTTTCTGAACATTTTCAGTTGGAATTTAGAACTTTCCCATTATACCACTACAGTATATATTATTATCTCTGATCCTTTAGGCTATAGGGTCCAATTACTCTATGGACTAAGCAGGTTGGTGAGACCTAGCTTAGAGATGGTGCTTTGAGTATGGCAGAGGCTCAGTTAAAAAGCCAATTGTGTATCTCATGGAATTAATAGACTATACAAGTTACTATTACCTATAAATACTTTTGTAATGGTTATTTCTAATGTTACCTGGAATTTACACATTGAGTTTTGTTCTAAAATTCATTTGTAGCCGGGTGCAGTGGCACACACCTATAATCCCAGCACTTGGGAAGCTGAGACAGAAGGAGCGGTGAGAGTTTGAGACCAGCCTGGGTTACAAAAGTGACCTCAAGGCCAGCCTAAACTGCATAGCGAGACCCTGTCTCAAAAAGACAAATAAATAAATAGATAAATAGATATATAAATAAAATTCACTTGTATAGTTTGAAAATCAGAAACTTAGAGGAAATGTGTTATAAATGATGACTAGGTTCTAAAGTTGCCTTCTATAAAAGGCTTGCTTAACCCACTAGTTTGAGTGAAGAATAGTTACCCTCATTTACTAAACAACTAGGAATGTGTGGAGCTTCCACTGAAGGCTAAGCAGGCAGCTTTCTGAGTATGGAGACACAGTGGAACAATAATACATAAGTCTTACATAAAGTTTATAATCCATAAAGCAACTGTACGTATGATTATACAGTCTTTATTATAAGTGCTACCTATGATTTTAAATAAATACTGTTTATGTTCCGACTCATAAAGATGCTCATGTAGGTAAGATGAAAATAAATGACAAAAATTGCATTTGTAGTATTTTCCTATGTTAAAATTACTAGTACTTATTGAAAATTAAGCCTGCTCGGGCAAATGCAGTCAGGCATAGGGGACCAGGGTTTGATCACAGCCCCACATGCCTTACCAGATCTACCCTTAAGGTAGCCTGAGCAAGCAAAAAAAAATAAAAAAATAAAAAAATAAAATAAAATTAATAGAAAAATTTGTAACAGTTCAGGGAACCGAACATGCTAAGAACAAAGGTTTGTAGTCATGGATTTGAATCTCTGGCCCATCTCTTTCTATGTGTAAATTTGGTCAAGTTTCTTTAACCCTTCTTTGCCATTTTGCCTAACCTATATGGATAGACCAATTACACTTAACCTCTCAGGATTATTTGTTAGGATTGTACGGTCAAAGGAAAGATCAACATATTAGTTAATTTTCCATCACTGTAACAAAATACTTGTGGCAGGCAAGCCTGTGGCAGGCAGAGGTTTATTTAGCTCATAAAGTTAGAAGGGCATGATATAAAGGAATCTTCTCTGCTTATAACAGATGGCAGAAGCATAGATAGAAGGCAAAATCACAGCATCAACCAGGAGGCCACAAAGGTAGTATATCCCACAGTCCCTTCTAAGGGTAATATACAGTTGACCCAAGGACCTCCCATCAGGCTCTACATCTTCAAGGTCCCATTTCCTGAAGTCAGCAGACTGAGATCCAACCTCTTAATTCAATAATCTTGGTGCACAAATAATGTCTAAGCCACAGGAGCACTTTTGTTAGAGAAGTAAACAAATACCTATACCGACTGTAGTATAGTCGTTCCGGGTATTAGGAGTCAGGGGCCATGTGAGTAAGAACTTCTCAGAATCTAGTCATGTGGTTATTCTTACCTTCCTTCTTCTCTTTCTGGCTTTCTCATGATTACTTTCATGCTTTCAGTTAGGATTACAGTGGGAGTTGGCCCTAGGGAGTATGGTCAGGTCTGGCTTCTGTAGCTACTGCATGTATGAGTCCCTGTGGCCCTAGGGAATGTGGTCAGATCTGGCTTCTGTAGCTACTGCATGTATGAGTCCCTGGTGGTTTTTATCGAATGCTTATGTGCAGCAATTCAAATATATAAGCATTAAACATTAAAACAGGACATTTTATTTTTCTGTAGAATTGTCCTCATGAGCAAGTCACATTTTATTATGTGAAATATATTACCTTGAAGTCAGTATGTGATGTTCTGTAAAATGTAGAAACTATTAATGGTGGGTGTGGAGATTTAGATAAAAAAATAAAGCCTTGGGTTTTTGATCTTCCATATTTGATCAGAAGTGCCTCAGGTGCTCCACTTTGGTTTCTTTTCTTTTGTTTTTTACTTTTTTTTGGGGTAGGAGGGTCTACAGGTTGTTTACAGGCATGCCCCCTCATCCAGTCTCAATTGCTTGCTCAGCATGCCCTGGGGGGCAGGGCCAGCATGGCAGGTAGGGGGATCAAACCCCTGGCCCTGTGCCAGCTTGCAGGTGCTTCAGTCAGCTGAGATATTTGGCCTGCCTGCTGACTGTCCCCTCCCCACCCCTCTCTTCCCCTCCCCCTCCCCTCCCCTCTCCTCTTCTCCTCTCCCCCTCCCTTCCCTCTTTCTCTCTCTCCCTCCCTCTTTCTCTCTCTCTCTCTTTCTCTCTCTTTCTTTCTTGTATGTGGCACAGCTCAGACTCATAGTGATCCTCCTGTTCTCAGCCTCTCCAGCATTGGGATTATAAGCATGTGCCACCATGCCTGGTCCAGTGGTTGACTCAGCATGCCTGGGGGTAGGACGGTCACCACATGTGGTGGCGGGGATCGGCCCTGATCCCTAAAGCAGGTGCTTATTCTACTGATCTATCTCATCGGCCCTCCTGCTCCATTTTTCTATGTAGTGGGACAAGCTGTTTTTAATAATACTTAAATCTTTGGATCTCTTATGTCATTTATTCTATCCTGGTAAACACTGCATTTTTATTGTATCATATGTGTAAAATATTTTTGAATATTTGCTTATTCAACAGTACCTAGTTTAAATTGGGATACAAATTTGTCATTTTACTATTTGTCTTTTTAAATTACTTAGCAGTGTAACAAAAATATGATCATATATTAGGCACACATTGATTTGTGTTTTCTTATCTTTACAGGATTTCTGGTAGGTCCCTTTGGAAAACATGTAGTACTGTGAAACGTCGGTCTGCCTTGAATTAAGCATAGTTGAACTTTCAGTTGGGAAGCCTTTCCTTTTTACTTTCAACTTACTGAACATATGAAACCATGGCAGAAGGAGAAACAGCATCACCAGGGCCCCAAAAGTGTGGCCCATATATCTCATCTGTTACTAGCCAGAGTGTAAATTTGGTAATTCGAGGAGTAGTCTTGTTTTTTATTGGAGTATTTCTTGCTTTAGTGTTAAATTTGCTCCAGATTCAGAGAAATGTGACGCTATTTCCACCTGATGTGATTGCAAGCATCTTTTCTTCTGCATGGTGGGTGCCACCATGCTGTGGCACAGCTTCAGGTATGTATAGGGTATTTCAGCAGTGCTTAGAAGGGACTGTGGATAGTATCTCACCAATAAACTTAAAAGCAACCTTATTGGGGTATAAGTACAGTGAAAGTCCATTGTATGGACCTATTCAAAGTGTACAGTTTGAAGTATTTGGGCAAATGTGTGTAGTCATATAACCATAGCCAAACTGTAGAACATTTCTGTTGTCCCTCAAGTTTTCTTATGTCTTACTGAAATCCACTACCCCCCCACAGCCTGAAGCTTCTATTGACATAGTTTTTATTGCCAAACATTTTTGCCTGCTCTAAAATGGAATATCAGTACAATCATTGATTCTTCCCCTTCTCTCACTCTGCTTAGTTTCTTTATGACCTTTAAAATTTAACCCTAAAAATTAAAGCGATTCTTTTTGGAATAAAGCACTTCACTACTTGATTTTGTTGTTTCTTCAGTTCGTCTCATGTAAATCTTGCACAAGGTCACTACTATTAGGTCTTAAGGGTTTGATGTATGTGCTGTATTTTGTTTATGAAACACATGAAAGTTTAAAAAATGTGGAATGATTAATTTTAAAGTTTTTTTTTTAGATTTTACTATATGCTTTTTCTTGGTAACTTATTTTTAAATGCACCTTAATAATAAATATTTTGAGAGATTGATAAGCTGATGTCCTTTGAGAATCCTGTTACTTTATATAATTTTTTTGTTGATGTAATGGATACATTTTAGAATACATTATTGATGCTAAACTTCCATAATAATTTAGCTTTTTCTAATGACTAAGGCCAATAAACTACACTGTTATTTTATAAAGTAATACTAGGCAGTCATAATCATATGGCTGATCATAATTACAATTGAGATAGAAAATTGCGTTTTTGAATATTCATAATTAATATACATGCATAAGTTGAAACATAATATAGTTCTTTCTTGGGTTATATCCCAAAGCATGAGATAGAACAATGAATTCAAAGGGTAAGGTCAAATTGTGAGATATTTAAATGACCTCATTAAACCTATGGAACAATTATGTAATTCTGTTGAATAGAAAGGGCATTCTTATCCTGAGGTTTCTATGTGGCTTATGTATTCATGTCTAGCTATTGTAGTACTTGTATTAAAAGAGAAGTCATAAAGGCAGTGCTGCTTAATATTTTTGAGAGTTAACATTTTGGAGAACGTTACCAGTCTCAGAGAAAATAGACAAAATTGCCCAGACCAAAGGAAGAAAGCACAAATTATATTTTATTATTTTGTGCTATATTTCTTCTCATATATTTTCTTTCATTCAAATTCAGAGGAGAAAAATCAACCTTTTTCAAAAGGTTTTCCAGTTCTTATTTTCTCTTTGATACACAGCTCTGTGTGGCTGCCAATATAAAGCTTTTAGTACTTGGAAGAACATGTCTTTTCAGGACAGGCAAGAAGGAAGAACAGGGGAGGAAAAGGTTGCTTATTGCATGTCTGAGCATGACAGCTACATCCTTCCCCGAGAGCTGTGGAGGGCAGCCTTAGAAGAGTGTGCCTCTTGTGAGGAAATGAGGACATTGAGGCAAGGAGAGGAAATTGATGAGCCCAGGATCTTAGAGCCAATGACTGGTGGGGCTTGGCTCAAGTGTCACATGCCAGGAAGGAGAACAGAAGGAGCTACTCATACTTTTCCCTACTTAGAATCCTTCCTTGCTAGCCTCCAGATGAGGTGCCAGACCTGCATGGAATACATTGCTATCTGTTGCACATTCTGGGCCTGGGCAGGGAAGTTGGCATAGGTTTCATTTTAGCTCCATTATGGAGTGGAAGGCTGCATTTGCTGTCTGTTGCTCTATCGTTGTAATGGGGGCCATTTTCCACAAACTAACATTTAGGAAAGAAAATTACAAATGTTGATAACTACCATTCAGCCATTTGGATCTTACTTTTTTTAGCCGTTAACTTTGACACACTTCTGATTTAATCTGAAAAGTTTTCATTTGGGATTTACATTTACATTCCTTGCTTAAATATTTCTTCTGAAAACATGCATTCCATAACATATATGGGGAAATTGAAGTGGAGAGGCATTAGGGAATCTGGAGTCTAATTGACCCTGCTACCAGATTTGTTGGCTAGATACTTAGTGATAAGAGTGAAGAGAACAGATTTGACAGTTGCCCAAGATGGAATATGGATTCCTGCATAATTTCCGTCACCTCCCCTATATTTTAGAGAAAGTATCAAAAGAAAAAAATGATATAAGAAATACAGCTCATATGAATTTGTATGTTTTTATGTATATATTGATATGTCTTTTCAAAAGCTCTCTAGGTTTTTACTTTTGTAAGTTCGAAAATTGGTAGTCATCTTTTGATTTTCCTGTCCAACTAACGTTATTAAGCATTTGAAGCATTATCATCTTCACCTGTGAACAGAAGAGCCTCTAACTACTGGCTAGTTCGTTATCACACTGTCCTAGAAAAAGTGATGAGTCCTCCAGGAATTAATAGAAATGCCTCATAAATTTCTTCTCATTTTCCTTTTTGGAGTTCCCTACACTTTAGTTTAACAGTGCCAATGTTTAGAAGCTGGCCCAGCTTACCTTCTTGATGTGCAATGTACTGGAACTGGAATTGGAACCTTCTGAGCATTACTGAAGTCTACAAAGTAATCTGTTTAAAGAATAAATAAAAGAACAGACAATCGTCATTTGTAGGTAAAGTAAATAGGGAACTTGCCTCAAAAATCACAGATAGCTAGTTTGAGTCCAAAACTGTGAAAACAATCAGTAACTTAAAAGAGAAAAGAAAATATGAAGGTCTTTTCCATTTCATCATGCAGCCCTTCACCCCACTGCTGGAGAGTCCACTAAGACTTTGCTGTGATTTCACCTTTCACTTCCATCTTCCACATTTTATATCTTTGCTCTTTCTTAGTCTAGGCTTCACCACTGCTTGGGGTTATCAGTCTTTATCTTTGTGCCTGTCTTTTTGCCTCTGGCTCATTCCCTGTGTTGTATGCTCAGTCATACAAATAGTTGTTTCTTTTGGAGAAGAGCATGATTACATCGTTTTCCAGCTTCCCTAGTATCTACAGGGTAAAAGGTCTACTATATGACTTTGTCTGCTGTTATCTTCCTCTGAATCATTCTACATTCTGAATCCCCTCTCATGCCTAACCTTACAGTTGCCTGGTAATACTGGCTCTTTTTAGCTGTTTCTTAAATGTTTCCCATTGATGAGAAAGTCATTTCCATGCCAGTCACCTGCTGAATACAGCTGACCCAGGGTCATCTTGTCTGTGAAGCTTCCCTTCTGGCCCAGTTGGTAACATTTCTCCTTTTCAGATGCAGGAGAGGGCTGGGATCCATCTTACTCCTAACACAGCACTCCGTTTAGCACTGCTTTACAATTGGAATCATATCGTACTTTTTTTCTTTAAAATCCCCATCAAATACCAAGAACTAGAGTTGTCGGATATAAGTATTTGTTGAATGAAAACATCATTCTGTTTTAGTTTTCCATGGAAGTGTATCTCATGGAGTAGTTTTGCCTTTTTAGGCCGTCTCCTTATAATTCAACTGTTCTTTTTATTTCCTCACTGTATTAAGCACAGTAACATTGGAAATTGATGACTTATAGGTGATCTTTAGGCTTGGCAAACTGTATCTAGGTTCTGAGAAATTGCTTAAAGATATCACAAGAAATGAAATTTTTGCATTAGAGCACTGTCTGATCAAGCAGGACTGTGTGCATGTAATTTGACACAGGTATGATTTTAACAGTCTCTTGGTTTTTGTATTTTCTAGGGTTTTTTTTTCTTTTCTTTTCTTTTTTTTTTTTTTAACATACAGGAAGGGAAAAGAAACTCAGATGTATCCTTCTAAGCTCCCAAACAGTGAAGCCTTACAGCACTGTATATATTGCTATCGGATTCTGCCATGCCTTTATTTTTAAAAAAAAGAAAGAAGATATTTAATGGGAAGTGACAAGCTTCTTCAAATTCTTCCTCTCAGTGAGCAACCAAGAACCATGCATACTCAGTGGATTTGACTTTTATTGGCAAATCCCAAGGTTGGCAGGTGGCAGTTTAAATTCCTATTTTGTTTTTGCTTCCTCTCCTCAGTTGTCTCTCACTCGCAAGTCTGACATCACATGCATAAAAATGTAGTCAATTTTACTTATTTATATCTTTCCACATACATGTCAGTGTTCTCCGTGTGATAATTCTTTATCTATGGCATCAAGTGCTGAAGAAAATTGACTTGGAGTGCCTACTCTTAGTTGATTTTACTCAGCAATAGGAAAGCCAGGTGGATGGAGAGTGACGGGGGAAGATGAGGGGAGGACAGAGGAGAGGAGGGAGATAGGTTTTGAGTATAGATAGGTACAGATAGAGTTGTACCGGCTATATCTATTTCTATATATATTATATAGAAGAGCCAGGGGAGAGAAGAATGACAGATGAATTTTTAGTTTTATGACCCCTTGAGGAAAACAAAGTAATATTCATCTACTCATCATGTGTTTCAATTATTAGGGATGTGTTGCCATTTTAATTGTGTCAGAAAGAAATCGTGTCATTAATGTTACAGGATTTTAGAGCAGCAACTTTTAAATAGGACTATTAAGAAACTGAAATTTCCTAGCAGTTGGAGTTCTGTTTTGCTGAGGTTGGTCTTTAATTTCTTAATGGCTTGTGACCCATCTGTATTTAGCCAATCTTGAAATATTTAGACCAGAAAATACAAGCATTATTACAGCATCTTCTCTGATGGAACGGGGGCCAGGCAGCCTCTGGCTAGTCTGCTAGCCAATGATTTGTGATATTAATTGGCTTCTGTTTTTCTGTGAAGATTAAATGCCCTGTTTGTGAGAGGTAGCTAGCTAATAACCAAGTTGGGGAGGAGCATGTGATCCTCTCACATTTAGATTTTGATACAGTAGTTTCATTATATACCATAGGTGGTTTTGGACATTTCAAATGTGCTTTTCTGATGATGTGACAGAGGTATCTTTATTCCCTGAATGGTAGTGTAATCATTCTGTTTTGAGGAAGATTAGCAAATCAAAGCTGCCTATTTCATGTTTTAAAAAAATCTATGAAAGTAGATTTTCCTTGCAATTTGATAAGTAGTGTTTTGGTTCATTTAGTCTTTTCAAGATAACTCAGCATTTAAAATTGTTTACTTAGTAAATGAAATTTAGAGGCTTTATAAGTAGGGATTGTTGGAGAATATTTTGGATGTAAATCATATGCACTTTGTAAACAGTAAGTGTGTTTATAGTTAATTACACAGTTAACATTCAAAGTGTTCTTTCCAAAACTATAAATACAGTAAGATGATTTATGTTCTAACTTTAAATTTAAATTTCATGTGAAAATTTGTATACCTACAGACTACATTTACTCTATTCATTCTATGTGCAGAATTAATGCTACGTATGAATTTCTTTTGGGAATTTTCTGGCTTTGACATTATGACCTTCAGTCTAATAAGAGCTCCAGGGTGGCAACAAGTGTTAGGAAAACATGCTAGGTATAGAAGACTGACATGGGAAGCGATGGGCCAAGGATAATGTATAGGACAGGACAGCCTGGACTGTGAAACTGTGTGTGTGATGAGATTGTTTTATGTATTGATGCTTGTAGCTTCTCTTTTTATGTTGGCGGCACTAAAAACATATTTTATACTTATGGCAGATTCGAAACACATTGCTTAAGTGCTAACTGACTTGATGTTTTTCAAATCGCATAGATATTTGTAGTAGAAGAGTAGCATGAATTATTTAGTTCAGGCTGCTAAATTGTGAATTGTATAATAGAATGTTTCATCTATTAGAATTTAGGTTAGTATTCATTTATAATGCTGTCTTCAATGGTATTATCTTTGAAAGAATAAGTTTAAGGTCTGTGATTGATATTAAATAATTTCAATTTTTTCTTTTTAAAGAATCTTAAAAATACTTATCATGGCCATAGTTATTCTTATATTTTAATTTTAGCTATATAATGTTGGAGATAACATTTTTTTTTCTTTTTCCCACAGCTGTGATTGGGTTATTATACCCCTGCATTGACAGGCATCTAGGAGAACCACATAAATTTAAAAGAGAGTGGTCCAGTGTAATGCGGTGTGTAGCTGTCTTTGTTGGTATAAATCATGCCAGTGCTGTATCCTTTACACTGTAATGAAATGCACAATAATAAAGCAGCTTCCAGCTGACCAGAGATTGCAGCTTTGCTGTTGTCAGACTGCGATGTGCCCACTTAGCCATCAAACAAATGCAAACCAGATTTTTGAAACATCGCGGCAGTTATACAGTTCTAGTGTGGGGTGTAACCCTTCATTTAAATGCCTGTTATTTTGTGTCATTTAAACATTTTTGCACATTAAAAATATTTTTTATCCTAAAATAGGTTGTTTGCTTTCTTCCACACAGTCTTCTAAAACTAGATATCATGTTGTCAAAGCAGGAAAACTCCAATTCTTCTGATTCAAATAGACACATTACAAAAGATTTTTTTTCCCCTGTTTTTCATAAGATTTACTTGATCTAGGTGTAATGGTGCATGCCTGTAATTCCAGCAATTTGGTGGCTGAGGCAGGAGGACTGCAGTGAGTTGATTGCTATCCTGGGCTACCTAGTGAATTCAGTGTCATCCAGAACTAAATAGCAAGACCTTGTCTCAAAAAAACAAATGAACAAATAAATAGACTTACTAATAATGACAGGTTGTACTTTCAGTTGTCATTGTCATCATTTGAAGTACTGGTTATTGAAGTCAGGGGCTCTGTGTAAATTACATCCCCATTTTTTGTTCTGATTTTAAAACTTTGAGTCAGGACCTTGCTTAATTGTTAAATTACCCAGGCTAGGCTTAAGCTTGGGATCCTCTTGCCTCAGTTTCCCAGTGTTGAGATTACAAATTTGTGTCCAGATGTCCCCCCAAAGCCTCATATTATCATAGGTGGAGATTTTCCAGAAGTAGCTGGATCTAGAGCATGTGATTGCAAGGATTAAGGGTTTGTGACAGTGTATAAAAGGGGCACAAAGAAGCTGGGGAGATCCCTTGCTTGCTTTGCCACCTTCTGTCCACCATGAGCTATTTCTTCTCTGCCATTCCATGCTGCCTTGGAGCCAGCTGATTATGGACTGAAACCTCTACAAATTATGAGCCAAAATAAACTTTTTTTTCTTCAGCTTTGGATGTTGATATTTTGATTCAGCAAAAAGTAACTAAGATACAGGTGTCGTTTGTTTTCTTAAAGAAGGCATAATTTTTAAAAGTAGGCAGTCACTGTTTTTAATCAGTATCAATTTTTTTGTGTGTATGTGTGTGTGTGTGTGTGTGTGTGTGTATGTGTGTGTGTGTGTTAGGGAGGGGTGTACAGGGTGTTCAGGGTCTCACCACTAGGTTGGACTCAGCGATCTACCTGTTTACAGCCTCCCAAGAGCTGGAATTATAGGCACACACCACCACACCCAGTCTCAGCCCAGTCTCAATTGCTGTCTCAGGGCGCCCCAGGGGCAGGGCCAGCATAGCAGGCACAGGGATTGAACCCCCAGCCCCTGCACCTACTAGTAGGTGCTTTAATCCACTGAGCTGTTTGGCTGGTCCTATGTATTTTTCATTCTGAGGTTTATATTTTGGAAATTTTATTATTTGAGGATTCTAACATTTTGTTTGGTGGTTCATGAGCATTTTTTTTATGTGTCCTCATGAGAAGGGTAATATAGTTACCACTGACCTCCTTCCCCCCAGAACTGTTTACCTTAGAACATATTTTTTGCCCATAAAAGAGTTTTTTTTTTTCTGTCATTGTTTGCACTTCCTCTCTTCTACCTCTTGCCTCCTTTCTTGGGCTTTCTTTTGTGAGAGAGATCTGGGAAATGTTATTCCTGTCTTCCTCTTCTAAAAGATTTGGTCTACACAATGGAAGGTAGCAAGAATCCTGGGAACTGAGAAGAGCATAAAGTATGATGATGTCAAAAGTTTGCTCTCTTGAACTTGTTTGGGCTCACGGCCAGCAGAGTTAGCCAGAGAGTGTGGGTCCTGTGGCAAGTCTATTCCTGTGCCTTTTACTGTCTTGAAACTCTTGGGCACAAAAACCACAGGAGGAGGCAGGAATCCATATTCTGAAGATAGTTCCTTGTTTCACTGGTCCTGCAGGTTGGTGAATTTGAAAGTACCTCAGAGGCTGTTACTAGTTTTGTTTGTATTTTCTTTTCTATTAAGGAATTTCCAAGAATGTTTATATTGGTGAACTTTTTTTTTTTTTAAATTTAGAATTTTATCAAACACAAATACAGTGATTAGGAAGGTTAACTATGTCATTACCTCTCATTCTCTTACCTTGCTGCCCCATAGTTACAGATTCCCTTAGTGTAGAAGTAGACCTTTTTATGCTAAACATTCCACCTACGGTTTTGTTTTTTAAGTTTACTGGAATTTTAAAACTTTATATACAATGTACATTTTGTTGTCTTTGTTCACTCTTACTTTGTTTATTCCTATTCTGAATGAAATACTTAAATATATATATATATATATATATATATATATATTTTTTTTTTTAAACTTTATTTATGTTATGGCCAGCTCAGCATGCCCTGGGGGTGAGGCTGGTGCAGCATGTGATGCCAGAGATAGAACCACAGTCCTTGTGGTTGCCTAAGCTTGCCTAAGCAGGTGCTTTAGACTATTGAGCTATCTTGTTGGCCCCTTATATATAACATCTTAGCTACCCTTTTTATAAAATTCAAAACATTTGCAAAATTTATAGCATAGATTTTTTTTTTCATATTAGGTTACTCAGACTTTAGAAAATGACATGTATTCCTTTTTTTGAAAATGTATTTGGCTGGGCATGGTGGCGCACACCTGTAATCCCAGCACTTGGGAGGCTGAGGCAGGAGGATCGATGTGAGTTTGAGACCAGCCTGGGCTACAAAAGTGAGCTCAAGGCCAGCCTGAACTGCATAGGGAGATGCTGTCTCAAAAAGACAAAATAAGTAAATAAAATGTATTTGGTACAGGGTCTCAGGTATGCAGCTTGGACTCATAGTGATTCTCCTGTTTTCAGCCTCCCTAGCGCTGGGATTACAGGCATACTCCGCCATGCCCAGTCTCTGTGGCCAGCTCAGGGAACCCAGGGGCAGGACTGGCACAGCATGTGGTGCTGGGGATTGAACCCTGGGCCCTGAGCTTGCCTAAGGAGATGCTTAGTCTACTGAGCTATCTCACTGGCCCTCATGGTACTACTTTTGGGATTGATTCATTTTACTTGTTTTCACTGAAGCTTTTTTATTTTGCTTATTGAAGTTAGTTCAATTAGTAAAGATACAGCCTTTTAACATCAAATGCCATTCTTTATGTGAATGTTTATTGTGCAAAGGCATCAGTGTTCAAAACTTTTTCTTTGAAATTTAAGCATCATGACAGCTACAGAATGAGGAAAGCTTTTCTACAAAGCATACCTGTGTGAACTGTAGGTTCCTTGATAAATTAAGCTTAAGCAAGAAATGTCTTTAAGGATGTGACATATAACAGACCTTAGACACTGAGATGTCAGCAAGCTAGATGTTCAAATGCTGGCTTGATTAGGGCAATGGACTGGTGGTCAACAATGGGATGAGTAAGGTAGCAGGAAATAGTTTTTATATATTTTTTGGACTTACAGCATAACCTGTTAGTTGTGAGATAGTAGGGAATCCCCCCAACACACACACACACACATACACACACACACACACACACACACACACACACACACAGAGCTGGTTATAAAGCCAAGATGTGGCCTTTGGGACATAGATAATGCCCTTTTAATGACACTTGAAATTAATTCCTTTAGTGTAATCCTCTAGCAAAGAAATAAGAAAATTGAATTTATAAAGCTTTGTTCTTCCCAGAGATTTTTGAGTAGAAAAGGGCTGTACATTTGTGAATAACTGCTTAAGTAGACGAGGAAAATAAAATATCATTTGAGCATACTGTCCTCTACTAGAAAGTCTCAGGCGCCAAAATAGCTTGGCAGGTTGCAAGATAATGTTCCCTTCAAGGCTTTATCCTCAACAAATTAAAACTCAAACAGTTGACATAACAGAAAGGGATACTGTGTCCTTGGTACTCTTGTTTCTGAACTGCATTATTATAAAATGTGTCTGTCAGTAAATCATGTAGAAAATGTGGTATTCTGTTAAATAGCTGTCAAGTCCTCTATTACCAAGTTCCTGTATGATTTTCAAGTAATGCTAAACTTCTTTGAGGAGTACTACTGGTTTCCTTTTTTTCCAAGTGTGTTCCTTTAGCAATACGAGTGCTCTGAAGCTTACACTTTCATTTTTAGCAAAGAAAGCATTTGTCAAATAATGGTCTGACCTTATAATTGGAAATGCACCAGACTTTTTTAGAATGTGATTATAGTAGAATCCATTAATTAATTCCTTCTTAGTATCTGGTATTTAGTAAATTCCAGAGACAGCTTTAATCTGATTTAGTCACATATATTACATTGAAAGATAAAAGAATGAGTGTACTCAAGAATAAACGATCCCCTCAACAGTGACATCTCTTATTTTAGAAGAGTGAGAGGATGATATTTGGTTACAAATTTTGAGATGACTCTTTAACATTGATCTCAGAAAGTGGATTTTGATAACAACATACAACTATCTCTCACACTGGCTGCACTCTCCATTGGACTGTGGTGGACTTTCGATAGATCTAGAAGTGGTTTTGGCCTTGGAGTAGGAATCGCTTTCTTGGCAACTGTGGTCACTCAGCTGCTAGTCTATAATGGTGTTTATCAGTAAGTATTATTTTTTTGATGCTTCTTTACTAGGTAAATAAATGATAGCACTCTGAATTGAGACTGAATGTACAAAGTAACTTATTTTATTAAATAAGTTATAAGTATCTTAAACATTAAAATATATATATGAATTTTATTCTAGGTATACATCGCCAGATTTTCTCTATGTTCGCTCCTGGTTGCCATGTATATATTTTGCTGGAGGCATAACAATGGGAAACATTGGTCGACAACTGGCAATGGTAACCAAGTGCTTATTTTATCACTGTCTGTAGGAGATACATAGGAAGAGTGTTCTCTAGGTAATTGTCCTTCTTCTAGAGAAGGCAATTTGTAAACAGAGCATTCTTTGATTTCTCTTTTGCACTCTCATTGAAATAACCCATTTGGAACAGTTTCATCCAGATCTGTTAAATGTGGGAAAGTCACTGGAGAAAAAGGCCCAAATGTGTTAGGGATAAGGGTATATGATTTATTGACCATGTGTATACTTAGATTTTTAATGTGATAGATGTGTAACCTAGATTCTTTGAGGAATAAAGGACATATGTATTATTCACTTGTAGAACCTTTTGTAGTTTAATCTACGTGCTTCTAATCTGTCAAAAAGAAATGGTTGTAAAAGTGAAAAGGGTGCTTCCAATAACCACATTTCTAACAACATTGATAAATTAGAGCTGTCTCTAGCTAATCCAGTTGTTTGATCATTTTAGTGTTGAGGAAAAGGATATTGTTGATAACCCCAGCCCTAGAAGCAAGGGTTAGGGTACAAGAGAGGCTACAACAGTTCATGAATAACTGCTGTCAGTTCCCATTTTAGCCAGCTGGGAGAATTGAGTGACGTACTTTGCTGTCTTTTTAACCATCTGGCTGCCCAATTCTTTTTTTTTTTTTTTTTTTTTGGCCTTTTTGAGACAGGGTCTCACTGCGCAGTTCAGACTGGCCTTGAGCTCACTTTTGTAGCCCAGGCTGGTTTTGAACTCGCACCGATCCTCCTGCCTCAGCCTCCCGAGTGCTGGGCTTACAGACATGCGCCACCATGCCCGGCTAGGCTGCCCAATTCTAATTCCTTTGGTTTCCTTTATTTTGTTTCATAGCTGTACGTTTTTATAGCTATACTTTCAAAATACTTTTTGACCAGAAGCTTTTGTAATATAATATTTTTTTTCCCTTTAAATCATAGGTGATTTGAAAAACCAAGTATGTGAGTTCACTATATCAGTTCTATCTTTTTAAGTTATAGCCTTTGCTCTTCTGACTTGCTGTACTGAGAATTCAAGGGGACCTATTTCCCTTTCTCCCACATTCTAGGACTGATCTAAATCATAAATTGCTATCATTTGCTTGTAATGTAGAAAAGCCATCCATGTCCTGCTTTTGTCTGTGGCCCTTTTACTTCTAGAATGTGAATTAACATTTGTCCTGTCACATTTGCTATTTAATTGTGGTAAATGTGTAAACTCAGATTCTTTGAAGAATAAGGTACACATATGTAATTCTGTTGTAGAACCTTTTTTAGTTTGTTTGGAAGTTGCAATTCCCAGAGATTTTATTTCTTAATGTTTTAACTTTTACTTTTTGCAGTATGAATGTAAAGTTATTGCAGAAAAATCTCATCAAGAATGAAGAAAAAAAAATGCATCTTTTGTACAGAAAAGCACGAAGAAAGGGGATGTAAATTACATTGACAAATGTTGGACTGTAAAATTGCCAGGATGCAGTTTTCCCTTTGATTGGTGTGTATAGACACACACACACACACACACACACACACACACACACACACGTACAAAACACATATTACTACTGCAATCTGTGATTGCTTTATCTGTAAATCAGTTATAAACCTTTATGTATTTGACCTAAAAACTGTAAGATATATGTGCATTACATTAAAAATGTTGATTAGTGGTAGATACACTTTTTAAAATTAATTTTTTAAACCTACCATACATTATACTGTTAATGTGCCAAATTATTCTATTACTATCATTAAGAGTCTTAAAAATGCTTTGAACAGTTCATAAACTTAGTCAAATAAAATAAGAGGAATGCCAAAAATAAAAAGCAAGTGGGGAGCTCGTATTTTCTGTTTCACTTACTGTTGTGCCTTTTTGTTTTCCGAATCACTGCAGTTGAGTTATGAGAGTGCCCAAGTATATGGTTGGTGTTTATTTTGATGTTTCACAGAGTTTTAAATATTTCAGAATATAGTGAAATTGAACTTTCATAGAGAAGGGTTTTATACCTGCATTACTGGATGGAGCCAAGAAAGTAGTTTTCTGTTTTGGCAAATTTTATTAGAGTTATAGATGATAAGCACTATTAAGCTGTTTTGAGTGTGAACTTTGAAGAAAATATATAATTAGAAGTTAATAGATTTAACTAGAATAAATCTATATTTTAGAACAACAAAGTGACCTCCTGCACTGTTGCAAAGTATATAGTGATATTAGCTGTTATTTATAATACAGAATTTCACACTACTTTTGCACATAGGACAGACTGGAAACTTCAGACAGATCAAACTGTAGTTTCTAATTCTATTGAGTTCTGTAATCCATTGGTTCTCTAAAACAAACCACATTACCTGGGCTTAATCTTATGACTCACTCACTGTCAGTGAAATGCCTGGATCTGCAAGCTTATCAGAAGCAGTCTGGGGAATGGATGGGTTCAGAGTTTCTTACGAACTTGTGTCCACTGGTGAATAGTTCTGTTTGTTAAAGGATGAATTGAGATGGTATTCTATGCATGTTAAAGATTTGGAGACAGTTCTGGGCATGCCTTTTTAATAACTAGAGCCATTTAAGTATGGCTTAAATATATTCTTAGCAAAGTTTCTCCCTCCTTGTTCCTTTTGAAATGATTGACAGTGTCTGATACCCAAGAGCAAACTCTGCTGAATATTTTGGTGAGCATGTACATTGTATGTGTGATTGGATGGGAGTAGATATGTATGTGCATGTGCTCATGTTCTCCTAGAATGTTATGTAGATATTTTTTATTTTTTTGTTTTAAAAACTTGCTGTAAGACTGAAATCTTGTATGCCAAACTTTAATGTTTTATGTTTAAAGGCTGAAAGTGGAAAATGCTAAGAGGATTTCAGGCTGAATATGTGTATACAAGCTTATCTATAGTGGTGGTAAATATACTACTATAATTTATTATTTTATCTTCCAGATAACGTTATTCATCTAGGACAAATAAAATATATTTTTAGAATCAACTTTTTAAGCACTATAAAGTCTTTAATAAGTTATAAGGTCTATGATGTGTTTACTTTGAAAATTGCTGTTAAAAGCAAAATGTATTAAATAAGTCATTATCATCTTGGCTAAGAGTCTTTTCTTCTTTCTCATGGTGAGTCTTAGAATGTTGTACTGTGGATAAGCCTTGTGAAATTGATGTTTGGTTGAATTCATTAAGGAATAAAGTGAGAACACAATGTTAGGGAGGTTGAATATCAGTGGAGTTCTTAAATTATTTCTACATCATCTAGAAAACAAGAAAGATTGTACGTCAAAATAATTTGAACATTTTGGTAAATGTGTAAATATGTAAAACCAATTATTTTGCCATGAATGGAAAAGCTAAGTCTTTCGTTTTATCTCTACAGTGCTTCTTTCCTTTTGTATTTAAAGTTACTGAATTTGAAGAGCCAAAAACGAACTAAATTCTACAAAACCTCAAGGAAACAATTAAAATTAATTAAGCCCTGATGGTCCTTTTGTTGCAAAATTTATTCCTATTAAGCTGTTTTATTTTCCTTAAGATTGTGGGACCTTTCCATGTCTGGTACACACTTATTAGACATTTTTTATTTTCTAGGTAGAATCCAGATTCAGTCAGTATCAGAAATTACTCTTGTGTTCCTTGTGTCTCACTTATTTTCATACTGAAGTATTGAAGTATATTCTATATAAAACAGTTACTTTGGTGGTAGTCTGATTTGCGGAGCTTCCTTCCCTTCCTTCCTTCCTTCCTTCCTTCCTTCCTTCCTTCCTGCCCTCCCTCCCTCCCTCCCTCTCTCCCTCCCCACTCCCTCCCCGAAGAAGTCCATTTTATTGAAGAGCACTACCAAGCAGAATTTTAGGTTCATAATTTTCCTTTTCCTCCTTCAACACTTAGAAGATTTTTAACTTATCTTCCGTCATCTCATATGGAAGTCAGGGGTTAGTGTAGTTTTTCTTCCTTTGTGGACAATTTGTCTTTTTACTCCAGGATATTTGTATATTTTCTCTTTATCCTTAAGCTTTATTTTACCCAAATATGTTTAAATGAAGATTTGTTTTCATTTTCCTTGAATGGTATTCAGTGTGCACATTTAATCTGTGGGTGCATATCTTCAGTTCTGGAAAATTCTTATGTATGGTTGCATATACAGTATGATAAAAATATGGTGAATATCATTTTAAAAAATGACTACAGTAAAATATACATTGTTATTAATTCCCCTAAAAATACCCCCCCTCCTTTTTCTTTAAAAACTTCTCTGTCATCTTTGCCACTCTCTAAATAATTTTGAAGGTTTTGTTTCATGCCTTTAGTTGCACTGTCATAGCTGCCTCAGTGTCTGAATCGCTTTCACCTTCAGATGGTTACCTTTCATGGTCATTGTAACCTTGTGGAGATGCCAGAAGTTGTATGCTGCCAGAGCAGTGGACAGGGCAGATGAAGACATAACTTTCCCTTGGGTGGCACTTTGCTGTAACATTCACTATATTTTGAATCACTGCTACAACAGAGTCATGAGCATATAACAAGAATATGTTATGGGGATGGGCTGGATCACCTGGGTAGCAATTTAGGTGAAAAGAAGAGGTCTGACATGTGCTAGCACACTGACAATAAAGCTGGCTAGTAAAGGGGTCAGGTGTAGGAGAAGAACCAGAAAGAGTGCTGTGGACAAACTGAAGCAGGGGACAGCTGGTTCTATGAAGTGCAGTTAATCTTAGAAGAAGATGGCATTCCATTTTTTTGTGTGTTGAAAATGCTTTTGTTAACATGTCTTTAAAAAATATTTCACTGTCTTCTATTAAAAATACCTATTTCCAGGGGGTGGTGGCTGGAGAGATAGCTCTAAGCCAGCGGATCTCAACCTGTGGGTCACGACCCTGGTGGGGGTCAAATGATGAAAACACTGGGGTCTCCTAAAGCCATCAGAAATCATAACTATAGCAAAATTACTGTTTTGAAGTAGCCACCAAAATTGTATTTTGGTTCAGGGTCACCGCAACATGAGAAACTGTATTGCAGGGTCACGGCATTAGAAAGGTTGAGAACCACCTGCTCTAAGCACTTGCCTGGCAAGCGTAAAGGCCTGAGTTCAGTCCTCGGTTACACACACACACACACACACACACACACACACACACACACACACACACACACACACACACACACACACAAGATCGGAAGCACACACG